>JAAAQI020195660.1:0-16352 GCA_011800005.2 Stichodactyla mertensii
TGATATTTTGTTCTTTGGCCCCAAAAGAGCGTGTTTACAAAATATTGAGCTTAAAAATGGATAGATGTCCTTATAACAAAAGGCCAAAAACAGTTTTTCTGCTCTGTTGGTCCTCTATCTAGGGACACACAAGCTAACTTAACTCCTGGCAGTAATTTTTATTTTATTTTTATTATGTTATTATCAGGACAAAAATCATAACAGCATTTTACAAGTTATGCCCAAGGTATCAATCCGTGAATATCTTCTTGTTTGTTTATTATTCTTGTCTATAATTTTATATTCAACTCTATCATTAAACTGTCAGATTTGAACTGTATTGTAGGATAGTAAAAAAGAGTTGGAGATTATCCCCTATACAGGCCTGTCTAAATTGAACAGAGATGACAATATCCTTGCTGAAGTAAGCCAATTTTGATTTTTATATATTTTGTGATTATTCAACTTTAGTTAAAATAATACATTCACTCTGATTAAATTTTATTGCAAAAAATATTTTCTGCTAGAAACATAATAGTGTCTAATAGGTGTTTGATAAGAGAGATTGAACTTTAATTATAAGTTCATAATGTAGCACATTCATTTGTGAATTTTTTTACCATATTTTAATTTTTTTAAATTTATTTTTAGCTTCCTTTAAATAAAATGGAACCACAGGATTTGCCTTGTGACGAGGATGAGTTTGATGAGGTACGTGGCTTTCTCTTGTTCTTGAATGCAGCTCAGAGCAAGCATAGATATTGGTGCCATAAATAATAGAAAAATTAGAATAACAAGTTTCCCCTTCAAGGCTGGTGCTGGATTACTGGGATTTTTTAGCACTCTGGTTCTGTCTTCTTTCCTTCCCCTATAATCCACTGTATTTTTTAACTTGTGGAGGTGTCCTTTTTTATCTGCACGAATTGTGAATATCTTGCACTAACATTACTGGTCATGTTATATGATTCCTTTCATAATCCTATTGTATTGTTTTCTCTTGTTATTGTAGCAGGATGAGTTAAGTGAGTTGCCCAAGACGTTTGTACATCCACTGGTAGAAGAAGCTAAAAGTAGAGGCAAGATAGCAACACCACCGCCACGATCGCCCAGGTCACCTAAAGTCTCTAAATCACCCCCTTCTCCTTCGTCACCTAGCAAGGTAATGTACCTGCCATTACTGACTTCTTACAGCTTCACTTTAATTGATTATGACCTGTAATATTTTATAAATAGCATGGAACAGTAGATGAGATAGATGGTGGTTATAACCCTGTTAAGGAACTCACCAAACAATATAAAAAGGTAAGATGTGTACTGCACTAACTGGTATAGGTAGTGCAGAAAGATTAACCAACCAACAGACCCTGCTGACTGGCCCACTGACCAACCAATACTGACCGACCCCATTGACTGACTTCACTGACTGGCCCATCATAGCTTATACATAATGTTATTTTACTTTGTGTTTTGATAGAGATGTAGAGGTGCCCCAGTTGTTCCTCCACTGGAATTATACAAGTTACAAGGTGACTTAGGTGGGGTCTCTGATAATGCATTTCAACGTAAGTTCTGTTGCTACTAATGCTTTTCCTTTTAAATAAATATTAAATGCCTTTCATTATTAATACATAATTGCTTGAAATTATATTAACATCTGGGAAAAATAAACTTCTTTGCTTACCATAAAGTTGTCTAATAACTAATTATGCATCCAAAAAAAGCAATTTTTTGGGGGGGAAAGGTAGAAATGTTCTTGCCTGTTGGTGGTTCATAATCTAGTTATCACATTCTTGAATAATTGCAAGGGTCTTGTGGTTACATAATTTGTATAAATTATTAAATAAACATTAAAATCTTGTAGATGATGTTCAACTTTCACCCAGAGAGAGATATGATGGGTAAGTAATAGCAGGTATCAATAATATTCCAGTCATTACACAGTCACTTTGTTCATACATAACCTTCTTCATAGTCATTTTTCTTTCTTTCTGTTTACTTTGTTTAGTCATTTATCCTATTAAATTCACATGTTCTTTCTCATACAGTATATCTGTTTCATTGGCTCATTTTAACTGTCATTAGTCAATCCAAGTCAAGCTTCATAAAAGAGGAGGGTCAGAATTGAATGTAGCATTCCTCTTTATGCATGTCTCATCTCCCATCTAAATAATGAACAACCCCAAATGGCACACTCCTGGATTGATATGTGACATGGCTTCCCCTTGTACAACTCTTATGCTTTCCCGTGCTTACCATTCGCCTCTTCTACATGCATCCATAACTTAATGGACTCATGGTTGTTGTTGACCATTTCTTATGTTTCCAAACCTAAGGATTTATTAGATTTTTTCTGCAGTGTAAAATCATGTGTGTTAATTACCAACAATTGTAAGGCAATGTTCAAAATTGGCATTGCTGATGTATTACTGTTATTTCCGTTGTGTTCAATTTTGTGCCATTTTGCTGCAATTTGTACTCAAATCGTGTTTACACACATGATTTTTGATTCAGATAAATCACAGAAAAAATCACCCTTGTAAACAGGCCTTAAAGCCTGGTTTACACTGGTGGCACAAGCATAAGCGCAAGCAACAGACGTAGACTCAGTAGTGTACTGCTCATTAGCATTGCTTGTCTTTTCTCACACCTGATCAATGCAATACTGAGTCTGCACATGTTGCTTGCACTTATGCTTGTGTTGCCAGTGTGAACCAGGCTTAGTGAATCAGAAGGGGCAAGTATAGCTCCATATGGGGTATTGAGTACAATAATGGCTAGGGCAGAATGCAATAGTTCTGTTAACTAAAGACAGAGTTTGTTTGCATGATTGTGTTGTTATCAATGTCTGGTATTTGTAGCTTTGGTTCAGATGAAGCTCTGTTATCACCTCGTTCAAGACCCCTTACCATTGATACTAAGAGGTCAGTTTCTAATGTAAAAAAAATATCACTAAACACTAGAAATCGAACTAAATTATATCTGTATTTTTTTGTTTTTATTATTGATTTATGATTGTCTTTCTGTTTACTTATACTTAGTTATTTATTCAGTAAAATATGTAGTTTTATATTAATTTAATTGTATTTTATTTCTTGATTTCTTGATTTATTTGTTCGTTTGTTTTCATTTTAAATAAATTAACGAACTTATTTCATTATCTTCAAAATGCCCAGTTTGATTTCAGGGCTTATACTGAATTATACTTTAAAATCATCATTAATATTTTGCTTATTATAATAATTTTTTCCCCATTTGCTAGCTCTTGTTTCCATCCCTGTATAGAAGTTTTAGAGTAATCAACGGTAGAGTTAATGTATGTTAATGTAAAATTAGTACAGTTGCTGTTTCTATTGTCTCTCTACTTCTCAACTTGCAATCTTTAGGTAGCGCATAGTAATGGTCAGTTAATTCACACTGCACTGTTCCTGTAATGTAATGTTGGTTTTCTTTCACTAACTTCACCTCATCCACCTGTTATGATCATCTCGTGTTTTTAATTTCATTTCTGACTTGCATTGTCCAATTCATAGTGCTTGGAGTCATGTGAAGCCTGTGTATTTATTTACTGTACAACGTGCACTACATTGGCCACCCAATGTATTTTTACAAGTTCACATTAGCCAATCAGATAGTAAGAATTTGTCTGGCAGATACATTTACATGTGAACTCACTTACTCACTATTTGTATCTGTGAAACAAGTTCTCACTATCTGATTGGCTAACCGGTAAAAAATGCATTGAGTGACCATGGTAATGTGCATCTTGCAGTAAGAGAAAAATGTTGCAAGTAATGTGGAATTGGAGCGACTATAAACATTGAACCTTGAAATGCACCCTTCTCAAACCTCCGCACCACATTATTGGTATACACCAGGCTTTACATGATTTCAGCAGGGTCTTACAGTGATAATACTAATCATTACATTTTGATAATCCTTGTGATCACAGATTTTGTTTGTGTTGTTATCATAAACATTACTGAACATTTTATTTGTCTCAACACTGGCCATAAACACATTTATTTCAGCAGTTATCCCACTGAATGTCCCCCCTCTCCTCCTCATGACCATGTTGAACCTTTCTGGTCTGAAAGAAGGTGAGTTTTATCATCCTTGTCCAGGAAAACCATAGCACTGTTATTGACACGTGATATTCCAGGAATATCCTTGGTACTGTTACAAGCTTGAAAGTAATAGACCTTTTCAGCTTGGGCATGATGTTTTCCCATTTCAGACCACGTGTCATTCCCCTGGGTTTTATTACTTTGTTTAATGGTAACACTTGTGTTAATATGGATGAACCTCAAACAAAGAATCTTATTTCCAAAAGAGGATGAAACATGGTCTGAAATGGGAGAATATTACGTCACAGCCAAAAGGGTCCATTTGTTGCTGCACTCAAGCTCTTGTATTATGAAGGAGAGGGGGGCTTTCTCCTTTTAGATTGCGGAATTTTGAGTGAATGCAGAGAAAAAGCCTTCACTAATCACCAAACATGTTAACAGTGGGATACGCTGTGGTGTACAGTACGTATGTTATGTTGCACTTTCATTGATAGAAGGAAAAGTTAATATTAGGCTGTATATTGTTAGCAAAGTAGTTCAGATGCATATTTTTTTGTCGTTAACGTTACATTTTTAACCTGACAAGAATTTTCTTTCACATACTTTTGAGAAAGCAGTGAAAAGTATATCTTACATTTGTCATACATAAAAAAACCTTGTTCATAAACCTTATTTATTCATAGTTACAAATAGATTATCTTATTTGTTAAGGTTTGGTTAAAAGTCTTCTAGCTAGGTTATAAGACTGATGAGATTTAATGTTTATTTATTAGATTGGATATATCTCCTAAGGGAGATCTTTCAGTCAAGCAAGTTACAAGAAACATACATCGTAAGTATTAATTTTGACTGTGCTGTCATAACAGAGATCCTAAAAAAAGGAATTTTTAAGAGTGCAGCTTAGACAACAAGCCCCCAGAAATATGAAACTGCAATATACCTACCAGTCAATGGTATTAGCATGGGTTTTTGTTTTAGAACTCAAGAAAAAGATTAGAGAATTTGAAGAATCATTTGAAGCAGAACATGGCCATAAGGTAAAATACTTTGTCTCCCTCTGAACAAACACCCCCGCCTCCTGCCCTCTCTACACACTCATAGAGCAGATTTCGTATGACTGTGAAAAGGTCGCGGCACGGTCAGTGCCGTAAGCGTGCCTTGCCGCAACCGTGATATTTTCTAGAACTCCAAAGTTCCTTGCCGCACCTTGACCGTGTCCGTGCCGTGTTCGTGCCGCGGCCTTTTCACAGTCATACGAAATCTGCTCTATGAGGCTTGATAATAAACAAGTTACTTATTCTACTAGTATTCTCAATTGAAAGCATATTTTGGTTTATTTACTTTAGCCTACACAGACAGAAAAAGCTCCCATTAAGAAACATCTTGCTGACCTAACTCGTTACCGAAAACAGCTCAAAGGTTAGTCGACATTTGTTAAATGTTCATCCACCTATTTGGCAGTTTATGCACAGTATCATACATTCATTCTGTAAATCCACTGGCATCCATCTATCCTTCTCTCCTTTTTTCCATGTATCTGTTTATCCTATCCCATTACTGCTGCTACCATCCATGCATTCTATTCTCTCATCTGTCATCTAATCTATCTGCTTATTCATCCATCCACCCATCCATCTATCCATCCATCTCATTCATCCCATGCCATCCATCTATTCCATTCCATTCCATCCCATGCCATGCCATGGCATCCCATCCATCCATCCATCCTGGCATTGATTTACTGTATCTTTCCACTCCCATATTTCATCCCATCCATACTTTCATTAACATCTCATTCATCCATGCATTCATTGTTCAAACCATCTTCTTTTCCAGTGATATTAAGAAATAACAATATTTTGTGAAGGGTGTTCTCAGTCTGAATATGTATTTTTGTTTATACTTACATTGCAGAACTCAAAGAAAAAGCCAAAGGTTTGTGAATATTTCCTGTTTAAATGATGATAAACTTACTTCTTATCATACACATAAATCTTGCCTAAGATAATACCTGCAGTTATTGCATGAATCAGTTAATTTTATTTATTTTTTAATGTTAATAATCTTTAGAAGATTCAGAAAGACTTAATGATACCGCACCACCCCTGAAGCAGGAACCAATCACTGGCACTGGTACAGGATTATTCTTTTATCTATTTGTTTATTTTTATTTTATTTACCCCTAGTTTTACTCTAAGGATTAACCATGAGATGTTCCCTTGAGTCTTCTGAACAATTTCTCTTGAACATTTTATTAAAAGATTTGTGTATTCATTCATTCATTCATTCATTCTTTCATTCATTCTAATGATATGGTTTGAATTTTGTAGCAGAACCACTTCTGACCACAACACCAGTTTCTGTACAGCAGTCATTAGATAATATTCTAAGAAAACTACAGGATAAGAGAAAAGCAGCCGGCAGGAGTGAAGATATACAGGTGTGTAAACAGCCCCACTGCCAGCCCACTCCCTAAATGATTTATTAAAACTGAAATTAAGTCTAGACTCTGAAAATTACTTCTGCTTGGATTGTCAGAACATCAGTTGCTACCATCAACAGTCTTTCTCAAGACCACACTTACCCAAATGATTGCTCTTCACAATCAGACACACATCTCTTATAATTCTATAATATTTTTTGCATATTTTATAGTCCTTGTCATTGGAACAGCTTCAGGATGAGAAGCTTTCAGTACAGAAGGCATTGCTACAACATGAAAGTGTATTTGGAAGACCTGTAAGTAGAACCATATAAATAGCTGTCTCACTGTAACTAGTAAAATTTACATTTTATGAGGTTTGAGTACTTCATGCTTCCCCTTGTAATAAACCTTTTGTTATACAGTCTGGTGAGGTTTTAAATGGTGATCACAGTTTATATTGTTTACCAGAATACAAAGAAAGATAAGGACATCATGAGACCACTATATGACAGATATCGCATGATCAAAAGAAAACTCAATATTTCAAGAACTGTAAGTCAATCCAGATTAACAAACAATGACAATCATTGTTAATGTGTTCTAGAAGGTATTAAAGTAATACCAATCATTGTTTCTCATTTTAAAAACTTCTTCCATTCATTAACCCATCCATCCATCCCTTCACCCACCCACGCACTCATCCATCCATCAAACGTCTCACCTATCCATCCATCCATCCATCCCTTCACCCACCTGCCCACACACACACTCACCCATCCATCAAACATCTCACCTATCCATCCATCCATCCATTCCTTTTTTCATTTGTTTTTTGTGTTCTCATTTTCAGCAAAACTCAAAGGAAGATCTGTCGATAAAGTAAGTCCATGTTTATCAATGATATTGAATTATCTGCATATAAATCACTATTTGTAAATAGCCTGTCATAAACATGAGGTCTTCACATAACTGTAATCATCAATTGGCATTGTCTTTTGAATCATTAGATCAAGTGATGAAAGAAGTGACCAGGACACTGTAACAGAGCAAGAAGGTTTGTAAAAAAGCTTGGAAACTAATTGTCATACTGTATTTTATTGCTTGCTCTCAACAAACAACAACCATTGCTTATCAGTTGCCTGTATTTTTAAACTTTTTACAGAATTCAGTAGTGAAGAACAACTATTTGCTACACCAACTTTACTCAAGTCTCAGCTGTCATCTCCAACTTCAAAGGTATTTGAAAGTAAGCTAGTTTAAGTGCACAGGTTTCTAAATAAGAAAAAAGGAATTTGGATTGAAAGGTAATGTCTATAAAGGTCTATCTCCTGTGTAATGTAAATGCTTGGATGCATGATGTGATGTTCCCTTCAATGTTGCTTGCAACAGTGATAAGGTGTGTCCACCCATTTAACAAGTACAACTTGTTTCTACTTTTACATATGTCCAAGCCTTCAAAGTGCAGTGATCATCTTTCAGAAACATGGGATTTGATGTGTGTACATGTATTTAAGAACATTGTCTTTAACTCTATTATTCAGTCTGCCAAGAGACAGTCTGACCCATCTCTGGGAAGCACAGAGGATCTTTATGATACTGATGACTTTGGAGGCTCACAAGAAAATCTTGATGATAAAGAAAAAGATACTAAACTTCACCACATGTCTCAGTAAGTTACGAATAGTAAAGGTATAATACTACTTCCCTGGTAGAGAGGGAGGTGCAGGATTTTTTTGAGGGGGGTGCACCTCCAGGATTTTTTGAGGGGGGTGCACCTCCAGGGATTTTTTGAGGGGGGTGCACCTCCAGGGATTTTTTGAGGGGGTGCACCTCCAGGATTTTTTTGAGGGGGTGCACCTCCAGGATTTTTTTGAGGGGGTGCACCTCCAGGATTTTTTGAGTGGGTGCACCTCCAGGATTTTTTGATGGGGGTGCACCTCCAGGATTTTTTGAGTCATTCTCTTTTTATGTTCCATTTTTCCTTTCTTTTTTCCATTCACTTTCCTTCCTTTTTCCTCTTATTCTCCTTCAACTAAAGACCTTCATGTCTGCTGCTGCACAAGATAAATAAGTATAAAAGAAGATTAATGATTGATTTATTTGTCCTTACAGAGAGGAGCTCCAGAAGCAAGTAGAACTTGCCAAACGAGATAAAAGGAGACTTAGAAAGAGGCTAAAGAAGTTTGAGGATGACTTTCTGGAAAGAACAGGAAGGTAAACAATTATTTATTTTTGAAAATATAATTATAGTTAGTAGAGGAGATCTTACATAGGTTGGAAATTTTGCCTTCAGCATTTTTTTTTTTGATTTTAATATATTGAGCTCCAAATACAGGGTACAAAATAGCTAGCAGTCTGGCAATGGCCAAAATAATGCAGGATAAATTTTACTATTGGTGAAAACAATATTGAACTGCCAAATGGAAAATAAAATGGTAGGGAAAAATAAAAAAGCTGGCTGGCCATTTTTATTTTCTACTTTGAGCCCTGCAAATAAGAACTCATTAAGAAATACAGTACCATAATTATCACTCCGGAGTGGAAGATTTTCCAGTGGTTTACTTCTAATTTTCTTTACTAATAATTAGTAATTATTACTCAAAGGCTATAAATTATGAACTTTGTTCCAGGAGAGTTCTAAAGGATGAAAGAGGAGACATGGAAAATGATTATCGTGAATATAAAGTAAGAGATATAAGTATTTTTTCATTCTAGTTCATCATCTTTGTACCCAATCCCCCTTCCCCCATCTACCCATGCATACCCCACCCCACCCTACACACACTCCACCCCACCCTACACACACCCCACCCCACCCTACACACACCCACACAGAAGCCCTATTCCTGTCCATCTGGGTAAAGATGGGCTTGTGTGACTTCAGTGTTAATGACCATCATTTTTATCACCAACAGCAAATCAAAGCTCGCCTGCGACTTCTTGATGTTCTTCTTAATAAGAGACAAGCCAGTCAGACCATATAGCCTACCATTAACGAATAGTGCATGATATTCTGAAAGATGAAAATAATATACAAGAGAAGAGGGAAAATGAAACTGTATTCTGAGATATACATAATTCCAAGGACGTTAGAGGACCAATACTATTTGATTCAACTGAAATCGGTTTTTAATCAGTCTCTGTTACACACAAGACTGTCAATCAACTACTGTTGCTATGGCGACATGGTATTTTTGTAGCAATTTTGATTGTGTTTTGTTTATCAAGAAAATATACCTGAAACAATTATCTGTGTGTAATATATGTAAGAACCAGGCCTAATTCATGGAAAAAATAAACAGAAAAAAGAAAAGTGTGAAGTGCGTTTTGCGTATTTTGTGTTATGCATCGCTAGGTAGCTAGAGCAGTATTAAGGGAAAAATACCAAAGGTTTTGATATTTCCGGGTCTTTCAACAAATCAAAAAGTACGAAAATAACTACCATCCAATCATAGTGTTCGAAGGAAAGCCACTTGAGCGACGTGCACAGGCAGCATGCCTGTAGTGGGATCTGTGTTTACCACAATAAAACAATTGCGCGCGACGTTGTCATTATCTTGATCTATTTCTTCAGGGTTGCGCAACTTATTTCACTAACGTGCTGACGCTCAGAATCTTAAGCTGCATTCACGCCGATGGTTAAAGGTGGTTTAATTAAACAGTTTTAGAAAATTATCCGCAAACAAAAGGCAAACATTGATTCAAAAACTGCATATACCTGTTGTTTGTGGAACACAACATAAATTCCAGGTAGTTTGATTTAAATTGAGTTGAATGGCTTCGTATTATAGAAGATAGAAAAACCAGTTTAATTAAACACGGTTTTGGTATGAATGGAGTATTAGTAAAGAAGTAATGCTTTGTACCAAGCAATTTCCTCCTACTACAATGCCAGCAAAAACATTGTGCTGACTCGCGATGGAATAACACCTTTGCAAACTAGAATGTTTTCTAGAATTTTGCCGCGCCTTGACCGTGTCACAATTATAAAAATAAGCTATGTTATCGAGGGGAAATTTTTTAGCGGTATGGGGTTTTCCAAAGCCGAAAAATATTAGAGATTTCTCGTTTTCTTTCGGTTGAATGGAAATGAAGAGTATTCATTTCTTAATTAATATAGCTCTCATAACTAACTGCAAAGTTCGCAAGTGCATAGTACTATATAAGCTTACTAAGTACATAGTAATATATAGTAGATTTTTAAGGAGATATTTGATGTTAAAGGTGAACGAAAGACGATCTAGATGGGTTTTAGGATGGGATTTTTATTTTCATTTTTTGTGGTTTATCATCAGCACGTGTTAGCATACAGTAGGCAGGCCTTGGTTGTTTGCCCAGTTGACACTCGGTCATCATGGCCGACAGACCAACACTAAGTATCGTATGACTAAAAGCTATAAATACTCGAAGGTCATGTGGGATTTTTCCCCGAAAGATTAACAAGTGGAGACACATAAAGTCATATGAAATCTGGAAAATAGCTATTGCACAATTACTGGCGATTTTAATGGGAAAAAATTAAGGTCTAGAAGCTGGAGCTCTGTAGAAATATTTCCAGCTGGTGAAGCCTTTTGCTGCTCTCCTGTGTGAGCAGTTAACTGCGTCCTTTAGTCACTTGTAGATCTAAGCTATGGATTCCTAGATTAATTTTAAATCTGTGACGATGGTAGATGGATGGAGATTCTTTCTAAAGAAGGCTACAGTTTTATTTTGCTCGGGGTAATCTTGTGTTTTGCTTTGGGCAACAGCGCTATTGAAGTAGTTACTGCGAAGGAATTCAATATAACAAAAGGCAAGTAAGAAACTACTAAAACCTTTAATATTTTTACGTGCTTTCTATTAGAATGACTTACAGAAAACCTGAAGAACTGTAGACCTTTCCACTGAACTGATATTTTATAAAATACGAGTAAGATTTTCAACATTTCTTGGACGATTTCAAGCATATCAAAGCAGTGAAGGAATGTTAAATTATTGAAGAATTAAACACCCCGGTTTCTCGCATTTATTTATTTTTTCTTTTAAAAGTAAAAACAACAATAGAGATTAACAAAGTTAAGTATTGAATAACCAATCAAAACAGTTTATATCTATTATCTGTTAATTATTATAATATGCAGGGAAGGGAAGCTTGGCTTACAAAAGTTTTTCCTGTACGTACAACTCATTTATTCCGCTTTTTACGGATGATTTCATTCAAATATTATTTGGTTAGGCCTTTTTTGTCAAGCTGCCAACGAAATGACATTTTGAATTCAAACCTAACAAAGCAGCTGTTATCATTACTTGTGTGTAGATTTATTGTTGAAAATTGCCATTTACCTTTTTAGAAAGTGTTTACTGAATCTACGTGATTGCAGAATGTCTACTTTTTTAGTTTTTTTTCATTTACTGAATGGGTTTCAACATCACAAATATTTGTCAATCTAATCAAAATAAATTAAATAACTATTTGACCAACAGTGGTGGATTCAGGGAGGCCTTTGGGGTGTGCACCCCCCCTGAGGACAGGAAAGTGCCCTTCCAAGTATGTGCCTGTTTCACTCACAAATACTACAAATACCACTGGCACACCCATCCCTAGAAAGTAAACCCTAGATCATGTGTCTGCAACAACTGCAAAATAAATTACTTAAGTATCTACTCTTGCTGATAGTGCAAACATTACTACAACCATGAATTGGTGCAATTAAAAAATTACTAATTCAGTATTCCAAGGGATGCCTTTTGCCGAACAATCAATTAACAGCTGGACACATTGTGAAACTTGAGAAAATATATCTCTAGAGGAATTGGAATTTTTAAGGTGTCAGGTTCAAGGTGGGTAAAAAAAAATAACAGACATTAGGCAACAAATTATATTACAAACATGAAGCTGAAATACCATCTCAATAAATAAATATTATGTTACAAAGAATAATATGGTTGTACAAGGAAAACATGTGCAAAGATGCATAATCTAGATCTAAAATAAGATAATTTTGTTCCTCTGCTTTTGTTAGTATTGATAACAGACCCACGGCTGGATTCCTATTCTTGAACAACCCTATTTTTTATGTGGCAACAAAATTAATTTTCAACAGAACTTTGAACAAACAAATAATCATGACATAACTACAGTGTTCAGCCAAGAAAATGGGATCTTATTGTATTATTGATCTGTTTTCAGATATTCATGTAACAATTTGGAGTAAAGACGCACTCATTGATTCAAATGGATTAATGTTTGTAAGAATTGGTACAAGGAATTTAAAATTAAACTGTTCATTTCCTGATGCCTTGGAGGAGCACATTATTTGGAGAAAGCAAGGACAAAAGTGGCTGGATAAAAGCTCACAGTTATTTTATGATAATAAGACTATTACATTACAGCTTAGAGTCGATCAAGTTACCTGGGCTTTGAATGGATCTGTCTACTTTTGTGGTCCAGGAGATGACAACTCACCGTCAACGAATGTAAAAGGATCAAAAGTAACCATTATCACAGGAGGTATAAGAAATCAAATTAACACTTAAAACTTAATTAATATACTAGTTATTGTGGGGGCCAAATTTAAATAATTAATCTCCACCTGCACATGTCTAATGCTTACATGATAGTTTTCTTTCTCAAGGAATTGATTTAATGAATTTGACCAAATTTTTGTCCACAAACATTAAGTTTGATGTCAGGCTTTCTTTAACAAGTCTTCCTTGCTAAAAAGCTTCTTAGAGCAGATTGGATATGACTGTGAAAAGCTCCTGGCACAAACATGGTTGTAACATTGTCAAGACATGGCAATGTATATACCATCATCATGGCTGCAGCAAGGCATGCTTACACCACAAACTGTGCCGCAAGATTTTCACAGTCATACAAAATCAATATGCTCTTATATTAAATGTAACATTGTCTTTGAATGAAACTAAGGACGCCTTCTTTCTTTGATCTAGATCTTCCAGAGCCTGCTCTTTATATAAGGCACAACATTGTTGGTTTGAAGTTGTTCAATATAAACATATACTGGAAGGCATCGCCCTATACAGGCAGATTAACCTCGCACTATGTTGTCACATATGTACCCTGTCTTAACCACTCCTACTGTAAGGAGAGCCCAAGGTATCCTTTTTGTACCGTCCTGCATAACACTGGACAGACCAACTATAGATGTAGCAAGTTGAGAGAAGAAATGCATTCATTCAACTTATCACGTGACCTATACAAAGTAACCATAGCAACAGTCAATAAGTTAGGGGAGAGCCGAAGTCCTGTGTTTGAAGTTAGTGCAGATTTTGGAGGTCTAAATCATGCATCGTATCGTAAGTAAAAGTTAGTAATTAAGCTTTTGAGGACAAGTGTTTAGAGAAGATCATTTCTTTTCTCTGTGCAATCAATAGAATTTGGTGAATAAATCACTATAAGAAGACCACAGTGAGATGTATGAAGTTCTGTTTTCATAATGATGTATTATAATATTTCAATGTTTCTTTTTTTGCACACAGCAACTCCAAAGCCTCCTCTCAACCTGAAAGTCATGGCACGTTATCCCAATAGATTAATATTAGAATGGACACCAAGGCGATTCTGGGCAGGTCTCATTCAAATCGAGTACACTATACTTTTTCATAAAGACACAGATCACATTAACAAGGTATATTTTACCAAATACATAATTGACTGAGGATATCCATTGTAAGCTGCATCTGGTGTCTTGCACATACCCTTCCACTTTTTTCTGTAACCTCTAGAATAACACAATATCCTCTTCACTGAACCCCCCACCACTACTCTTTGTCAGATATGTTTTTTCTCTCCTTTGCCACAAGGGTTTTTCTTTGGGTTCTCAGGTTTTCCTCCCTCCATAAAAACTAACATATGAACTGAGAGTTGTCTGCTTAAAGGCTGATTTTCACTTGTGTCAGAATCGGAATCAGAGTCAGAATCAGAGTCATAAGCAGCTTAAGATGAAGTGAAAACCAGAAAACGGAGTCAGAATCAGAGTCATAAGCGCATTGGAATCGGAATGGGAAGGATCAGAACGTTTCCATTTTCTTCAGATTTCAATTCCGACTCTGATCCTCAGATGAGTGAAAACCAGAATATCAGAATCCAAAAGTAGAAGTAGAAGCAGACAACTAATCACAGTGCTGTTCTCCAGGCCCTCTCCAAAGCAAAAACATCTAATCGAGGCTTCAGGTGCTTCTGATTCCATTATTCCGCTTGTTTGGTTTTTACTTTTATAAACTGCTTATGTCTACAATTCCAACTCTGATTCTGATTCTGACGCAAGTGAAAACCAGCCTTAAAACAGTTAATGTAGTGGTTGTGTGTGTGAGCAATAGTGCCCCCAATTAGAGTGAGCTAGAACATTAAAGCACTTAAATCAAGAGATATATATATTTATTTATTTTTATTTAGACAAAGATAGTTAAGGAACAAACAAGAATTACACTAGAGAAATCTGATGGTATTGAAGCATTCACTAAGTACTTCATATACATCACAGCAAAATTCATTGAAAGTCGCAATAATACAAGCAATGGTGTTAGTGAGCCTTTTGGTCCAGTAACAGTACAGACTCCAGAAGGAAGTAAGCATTTTATTCTCAATTTTTCTTGATATATTTGCTAAGTTTTCATTCAGGATTTTTTGTTCTTCATAAAACAGGAGAAAATGATGTGTCTTTTGAGCAATTTGCACAAAAAAGGGGCCTGTCGCAGCTAAGCTATAGTGATCAACCCACACCATAAGGTAAGGTGTCGGCAAGTGGTCAGCTAACCACTTACAGACACCTTGCTGTTACATTATTGACCTGGCACTTACCAACACCATACTCTTATCTCACCTACAACCAGCAAGTAAACTAGTATAGACAGCTGAAGGAATGAAGATAGCTGTCCCTGCTACAATATGTCACTACTCAGAATCCCAATTAAAAAATATGAATTCAGTTCTCCCTAACAATTTTGCAGCACAGTCATTGCCTGCACAAGGTTGCATGCCACACATTAAATGCTATTCACATTAGAATGCTCATTTATTGTTGGGTTTTTCCAATTTTTAGCACCTGATCCAGGGCCAGATATACAGAACACCTCATCCAGCAGATATCCACACAACACAACAAGGAGAAATGTCACAATAAGTTGGAAGGTAACTTAACAATGTAACATAACTTAACTAACGAAAACAGTAACTAGTTGGTATTGTTATGTAAAGAGGCATCAATGTTGTTACGACTGCACTCGAGGTATAAACACCACAGACTTTCTTTTAGTTTTCTGACTAGACTCTGAAGATGACTTCCACTCGGGTTGTCAAAACGTCAGTCAATGCCAACAACATCAGTCTTTCTTCAAAACTACACTCACCCGGATGATCACATTTCACAATCAGATTAATTATTAATATGTAATAATAAAGATTGAAATAATTATTCATAATGTTATTGACTACACCATTCTTTTGCCATCTTAGGACCCACCTTCATCTAATTGGAATGGAAAGCCATCTAGTTTAAAGATTCTGTACATTAAAGTGAATTCAAGAGATGATGGTGAACATCAAAAGGAAAAACTCATCACAGTTACACATAATAGTGCTCCAAGCCAGGTGGTTCTTGCAGGGCTGGATTCTGCAGTTTCATACTCCTTGTCTGTTGCTTTGTGTAATTCCAAGACATGTGGTGGTAGTGGAAGAGCAAGGATACTAGAACCCATTGAAGGTATATAGAAACCCAATTGTTTGAGTGCTGAAAAAAACACTTAGAGCTTTCAAGGACAAAACCATTTGAATGTGGCTAGAAACCCATCCAAGTGTTGGGAGGTAACCCATCCAAGTGTTGGGAGGTAACCCATCCAAGTGTTGGGAGGTAACCCATCCAAGTGTTGGGAGGTAACCCATC
>JAAAQI020195771.1:0-10737 GCA_011800005.2 Stichodactyla mertensii
ACTTCGGGATTTTGCAAAGCTCGATATGCTCTTTCTTTCTAGGTGAGTCTTGTGTTGACATTATCAAAATTTAGGGGCCTCGTCCCAGTCCTCACGGTGTAGAATTGGCTAATGACAAGAAAGCTTAGACTTTAGTTTACCTCTCCATAAAGTTTAAGGTCTGCAAGGTCAAGGTCAGGCCGGGCCCAGTCACGTGACACTTCAGGCTCTTCTCGCTGGTTCATCCAGATTAGCTCTTTGGTTGCTTCGCTCATAAATTCCACTAAACTCTTGAGATTCTTCAGACGATCGACTGAACATGCCTGTTAATAAAATCCCCAAGATGTAAGTACCAGGAGCGCTAATGTCCTGCTATACCACAGAAACCCCATTTCTACTCCCACTTCAGGACAGCATTGATGATACTTACAACAAGAGCAACATATTCTTCGTTTAACTCTATGATCTTTGGTTTCAGTGATATATCTTCGTCCTGACAAAAATAAACAGAAGTATATTGACAATCGGCGCCACTCATGTTTATATGCGCGATTTTTTTTTTTAATTGCAGGTGTATCGTGGCTAGAATCACAGAAAATATCGCCCGTGTAAACGGGCCTTAAAGCAAACCAAAGTTTTATTATTATGACTTAGCTTTACAACCATACCTGGAATTTTTTGACTCGCGCCAGTTCCTCGTCGAATGCTATAATCATGTCATGTTTTCCATAGTGTTCCTGAAGACATTTTTCAGAGGAAGGTAAATCCAAGCCATAACCATCCTTTTCCATTGAATTCTAGAAAAAATAAATGAATAAAATAAAAGAGAAAATTTGCAGTCAAGTCCAAAACATCTATCAAACCAAAGTTCTTCTAGAGAAATATGATTTTGCATGAGTGGAAAACGTTCGGTCCCATAACTTTCGAATGGCTTTGGTATTCAAGCGCAAGATTGGCTAACGTGAATTTTCTCGCTTATTGATTGGTCAATAAGGAAAACCATTCAAGAGACAGTAGGCTCTCTCTGCACACAAACTCCAATCTAACCACTAATGCAGTATTGATGTATTTTTCCAACACAAAACAAAGTTTATAAGCCTGAAATACCTTCCTCTCTCTGACCCACAACAGCATCGCATCAATGACGTCAGACTTGCTACCAGGCTCTCCCTTCTCGAGTCCAAACTGTAGGCGTATTGCCTTGCGCCTTTGGGGGGAGGCGCCAGGAGATATGCCCGAGTCCCATGACGTAGAGGAGGGAATAGACTCTGATGACGTCACAAACGTTCGACTTATACGCTCTATGAAATGACAAAGAGGATTATGAAAAAAGAGTTAAAATAAGATCAAATTCAAATGCTCGTACAGTCTGAGGCCGTTTTCATGTTTTCTTGTAGCATACGTTTCAAAGAGCATTGAGTTTGTTTTCTTATTTAAAATAGACCTTTTCTTCAAGGTTCACTCAAATCCAAGAAAATCATAACAGGCCACGACACCAGACAGGAGTTTTGGGATGAGAAGCAACATACAAGTCTTGGAAATTTTTTAAACGAAAATTCTCAAAAATAATTATTCTCCCCCTTGAAAATAAAATTTGTCAATTTTTTTTAGATTTTGTCCTTGTTCCGCGGCCCGTCAAGTTTGGATAGCGCGGTTTCTCATCTCATAAGATTGCCTGCCTTCATTAAATACAGGACTTGAAATAACGGCCCTTCAACGGACAATGTCCGGTCAAAAATGGATTTTGTCCGGTCAAATCCTTGGAAGGCCGGACATTTTGCCCGCATCAGACAAAGTGCAAGTTTCGGTAGTTTTAAGTTACAGTCAAAGTTTAGTGGTGTCCTAGCAAACGTGGCTTGGCCGGGCAACGTGACCGGCGCCAGCCGGAAAATTATTTCAAGCCCTGAAATACCACATTTACCTTGGGGAATGGTCTCATCAGAAGTAACCCTAGATACAGTAGTACTAGACTCAATAGGTTCACCAGATGCCGTCTTGTAAGTCCTCTTGGTAATCTTGATAACTTTTGTGGTGGATCTCAAAACATCCTCGTCCATGGGGGATGGACCTGCCTCAGCCGCATCTGCTGTGTCTGGTTCAATTTGACGTTCGAGTTTGAGTTTCTTGCCTTCTGACGTGGATACTGTTTCGTAGTAGGAGATCTCGGACGCGAGTCGTTCTAACTGAAGCTTGATATTTTTCCAACGAATGTTAATGTTTTGTACTCTGTGAAATAAAATTAAAGGACTCGTGAAACATTTTCAAAGAGCACAGTCCTTTTTCTCAAACGAGTTAGGAACAAGAAAGATTGATGATAAATTTGAAGTGTGTATGCAGCCTAAAATAATTCTCACTTTTTAATCTTCAAAAATCTTAATCGTTCAAGAATATGCATCACGAAAATGGTCAAAAACGAAAGCAGCTGTAAAGACTGGTAAATTCTCCATATTCACGCTAGCCGCCATGTTTGTTGTCTCGTTTTGATGCTAATAAGTCACGTGGTTTCTGAGGGGACAAACAACTTAAAATCGATTTCAACCGCTCCCATAATATACTTTCGACGATTTGGATAATGTTGGTCAAAAAACTTTATTTAATCTTTGAAATTTGCCGATTTTAGTAAAAATAGTTGTTCTTCCAATGTTTGCCCCCTGGAAGACCTCGTGTCTAATTTGTATTACAATACGAAAACCATCATGTCGGTTATCGTGAATATGGTCTATTAAAAGCGCCGGGTGTGGCTGTGGGGTGTGGTGGGGTGCGCAAGCCAACTTCGACCATATTTTCCTCTGAATACCTGTTTTTCAGTTCCGCAGCTCTCGAATAATGACCCGTAACAAGAAGCTCCGAGCCAGAGATCATGTGCTTGATGCTGCTCTCGAACATCTGCAACAAAATATATACCAAGATGAGATCACAGTATCCCGAAACGCCCCCTGCTGCTCCTCTGCTTACCTTCCCCTGGACCACCTCTCCTCAAAAGAACCCCAAAAGAACCCCACCTCATCCCCCATTCCAAAACAACCCTTCCACTTCCCCAAATACGTAAGCCTTTTGACTCAATTGTTACGCAAGCATTACTAACGAGATACCCAAGGGCATAGAGTAGCTAGTGTTCCAATGGTTAACTCCTTTATCTTTGGGTACAAAATGCATTCAGTTCAGACCTTTTCGCGTGTGTACACGTTGTAATGTTAAGACTTGGTTCAGCAGCAAGACCCAGGAGGACTAATGTTATCCCATTTCTGACCATATCACATTCCCTTGATACTCGTTCCTTTCTTTGCCGGTAGCGCTTAAGAACATACAGTAAATTTCCTGATAGACGTAGCTCAAACAAAGAACAGTGTTTGATCTAAGCGCTATTCCGCTAGTCCGTGACTAGTAATAATTGCCTCGAGTTAGAGAGATGGCACTTAACCCATGAAACAGAAACTAATACTGGGTTAAAGTCTAATAGACAAATAAACACAAAAGAATTAGTTTCTACTAATCTCTATTAGTCTAATAACTATTTCACGGATTAATTGCCCTCACTCTAACCCAGGGCAATATTTACTAGTCACGCTAAATTCACTGACCAAAACCCCAACAATTCACAGATTGAGCGGATTCAAATCATGTCTTTATGGATTCATTCGGGATTCAGCGAGATGGATCCCTGATTACACGCATTTGATCATAAACACATGTTAATTTGCGCGTTCTAAGTAATAAATTATTAATTATTATTCCTGATTTTTTGGACTACGGATTTTAACGATGGATTTTCAGGATTCATCGAGATGGATTCCTGATTCCTGTTTTTTTGGACTACGGATTTTAGGAGCCAAAAATTTAATAGACTTTGGTGGGAATCTGGATTCACATATATGGCACTAAATGACAATGTGTCGCATAATGATACACAGTAATAATGGAGTGCTTTATGGATGAGTTATAGATTCCCTTACCATCAAGGATTTTTCGATGTTCATGAAGTGTTTTCTTCTCGTGGCAACATCGGTTTTATCACGATTCTTTTCTTCCTGTATAACATAAAATGTCTAATGAATAAACGTCGAAAAACTTGAAGATAAACACAGACGAGGAATAAAAGAACCTTATGGACAAACAAGCCAAAGAAAAGAAGAAAGTAGACAGATGAAAAGGTGATTCGGTGGGTGGGAGGGTCGGTGGGTGGGAGGGTGTGTTGATGGGTGAGTAGATGGATGTATGGTTGAATTGACAGATGGATGAATGTATGGGTGCCTTGGGTTGGTAGGCAGTTGGCTCATAGTTGGCGGGGTGGGTGGGAAAATGGAGGAAGAGATGAATAGATGCAAAAATGGATTGATGGTAAGACTAAAGAGCAAGACAAGGCAAGAAGTCCAGCAAACAAACAAGCAAACTTAACCTTCAACTATACAACAACAACAGCAACCACCGACAATGAAGATCAAAATCCAGATTATCAAGTCTGCTCTCAAACTCAGACCACATCATAATCTTCAAGTATACAGTACTACTTGCCACTCCATAAAGAACTTAAAAGCAAACTTTGGCACCTCTCAGAATCATGATTAATTATGATTGCTCTAGACTTCAATTAAATGTTTTTCCTACTCATTATAAAACTGACGTACCGCTTTAATTCGCTCCTCGATGTCATCAAGAGAAGCGTCGACCAACATCGCCTAAAAAATGAAATTCATAGACCTTTCGTTTTCTGGAAATTTGTCGACAAACCCTTCTATTTATTAAAGAACTAAACATATTCCTTATCAAAGAGTGACGACTCACCTCTTTGTGAATCTTTTCTGCTACTTGAGACATTTGCTCCAACCTAAAATATTCACAGACAACTTATAAACTTGACTCAAGACAACAGTCGATTTTCAATCGAACTTCCCAAAATAATTAGTCCATTTGAAGCTTGCATCGAACGAAGTAAATGACTTAGTAAAAAAAAAATAAGTTCAGTAACTTACCTCGTAAGTTCAATCCTCAGTGACTTGTTGTAGCTGTCTTGAATTTCGACTAATTTTGTCCAAAGCTTTGAAAAACGAAAGCAAAAGTGAGCACAGTTCAGACGCTTTATTCGTACAGTTCTTTTTTTACTCCGATATTTATATGAAGATTATTCTGTTACCAAACGGAAGGAAAGACTTTCTTGAGTACAATATTAGTTTTAGACAAATAAGAATGCAATAAATCTTGTTGATGAAGTTGTAAGGAACCGTCTTTCTACAATTTTATCTAGAATCGTATAGCATAATAGTAAATCGCGCGCTGATTGGTCGACAAGGGTGGTGACTTAGCGTGGAATCGGCTATTGAATAGCTTGCCGTGCGCTTTGTTTTTTCTTTTTCTTTTTTCTTTTTTCTTTTTTCTTTTTTAATGCTATACGATTCAAGGAAAATGGATTGGCTTGACTCGGGAATTCCACGTTGAATTCCCTCGTCAGCCAATCAATTTACCTATAAAATTTAAATTCTCGCCCTTGGCGTATGTCCAAAGTCTGCTTTCGATGGTAAATTTTCATCATTTAATCTTTGAAAAACAAAATCTAGTATTGAAATTATGTGTCTTGTACAAAATATTTCGTTTTTCGCTATTTCTTCAAGCCGCGGCTTCACGAGCGATTTTTTGCGTGCACTGGCGACTCGATTTTTTAAAATCACCAACGCGCGGGGAAATCACACGTGTAGCCACTTTTGCAAAGGCGACGCGACAGCTGAAAAAAAACGCCAAACAAAATTGCGAGAAATTAATTGAGTTGAATTTTTCGCAACGTATTCGTGAACTTTGTCGCTTGTGTAGCCGCTCTGCAACTTTTCCCTTGCACTCGCGACGCGACTAAAGTTGCGAGAATGAAACCATATTTGTTGACAGAACCAAGTCCCCACGTCGCGCAGCCGTTGTCGCCAGCATGTTGCCAGCATCTGTCACTCGTGTAGCCACCACGCGCGTTGGTAATTTTGAAAAAATCGCGGCCAGTGCAAGCAAAAAGTCACTCGTGAAGCCGCGGCTTTAATAACAGTACAAATTTTGTACGAGTAAGAAACACACAGTGCCATGACTTTTCAATGGCTTCCACTCTGGACCAATCAGAGTTAGAAAATGAACAGCATCCAATCATATTGCTTGTAATATGAAAGCCACTTGACTATCACAACACGGCATGTTCGTAAATTCATACACCAAAACTCGTTTCGAATTTTAACTTTTCACCATTAATAACTTAGCAACAGAATACATTAATAAAATGAAATGAAATAAATGGAGAAGATGGACAAAAGAAAAAAAATGCGATATACACACCACTTCGAGTTCTCGTGGACTGCAGTCCTTGGGGAAGTCCAGCCATGTTGTCATAGGTCCATAGAGAGCCTAAAACAAGTTTTTCAAAAATGAAATTAAATTAAAACGAATTAAGATAACACTAAGTTGACTATTCGCTACGTCGGAATATTTAGTTCACACTATTACTGCTGTAATATTTTTTGTCGATATTGTTACTGCTATCTCACTCCTTAATTTATCGCTCGATTATTTCGAGATTGTCAACAACCGAGACAAATAGACAGCAACTCGAACAAATCCCTCCCAAAATCTTTCAATTTACATTTAAGTCATCTTTAATTACTTACGGAGGCAAAAATTCTTACGAAGGAAGGTTCTCTTTTTTAAAGACAAACATATTTTGTTGATGCTAAATCCCCAGCTGGTTTATTTTTAGATACTAAGTGTATTATTCTAGTATGCTAAGTAGTTCTTGGCAGGAGTTGTTGACGCTTTTCCACAGAGTAGTCAACATCGAATACATAAAAACGCGGCAGGTGTCATATTCAACAGTAATCTGTAATTATTCACAATATATTCACAAGTAGAGATATCAGTTTCTGAGGGGACACTAATTTATCATAGATCATGGGAAGTTCTGACTATTTTATCACCATTTCAGAATTTTATTTTCCACGACACATAAATCACTATACACAATTGGCCTTAACAGAAGATATCACACATTTAGGATACGAAAGGTTGGAGCGACTGAGAGCAGCCCGATGAGATTAGAGGTTTTGCTGGCGGGAAATCTGACAGATGGAGAAGACCATAAACCCTCAGGGGAAGGCTAAGATACACAAAATAAACCTTGGGTATAAGGTATACACAAAAGCAAACCTTGAGAACGGTAAGACAGGAAATTGTCTAATGGAATCAACGAGTGATGAATACACTTGTTGGGGAGGGGAAGGGAGGGGACGAGGTTTTATTGAGTGCAAGGTTCACATACCTGAAGATCTTTGTGAAGCATTTTCACAGAGTGTCTTAACGTGACCATATTTGGGTATTCAGTGATGCGATAGCGATTAAAGTCCAAAATGAGCTCCTAAAAACAAGACATTCAAGATGAGCGATGAAGCATTCCTCAAGTCTTTTGTAAATCCCTGGAAATCTCTTGTCTGTATTTGCGATTTGTAAAATTTAAAAAACTGTTGCGCTTTTCTTGGGACAAGCGAAACCACAATCGATTTTTACGAAAGGAGAAAAACCAGAGAACCCGAAGAAAAAGGACAGAGTAGATTTCGTATATATGACTGAAAAGCTTGCGGTAGGAACACGGTCGTGATACGGTCAAGGGACGGCAATGCACGTCAAGATTCTAGAAAACATCACGGTCGCGGCAAGGCATGCCTACGGAACCGACCGTGCCGTGAGCGTTTCACAGTTATACGAATTCTGCTCTATGTAAAGCAAAGCGGCAAGAGAACGCACATTCATGGCGCAGAAGAATCGCAGACCTCCACCTAAATTAACCGAAACCCCCCTCGAAGACTAGGCTCATATTGAATGGGATTGTGGGGCTGATAGTTGGAAAGAAAGTTGGCAGAATGTTTGCGATACAAGTTCGTTCCCAGTCTTCCTTTAAACTCCAGAAAGAAAAGACTATCTACTTTGCGTGTCAAAGTTCGACGTGGTAAATCAGGGTAGGAAAACCTGCCAAAGACACTTGTTTATCATACCTTAATGCCATGGATCGTTCTTGGTATATTTTGTTTTTCGAGGTGGATAGTAACCTTGGTGATCTGGTCGGCCAACATCTTAGCGTAACTGCAATATTCCTCATATTTGAGCTGCTTTTCCTAAAGTGTTCAGGGGAAAGGTTTATTACATTTACAAAACCGCGCAAAAAAAGAATGGTTGCGTGGAATAAATCCATGCTACACGCACTGATTTAAACACAAAACAAGAATAAAGATGTGGGTAGGGATGGTAAAGTTACTTATACGCACACACGCGTAAGACATAATACAATATTTGGACGCATAGGAATTATGACACTCTTACTGACCTGCGCTCCAAGAATATAGGCAGCGCAGCGTAGATATGGATCATAAAAAGGTGGTGTTCAAGTGCGCATACGAAAGAAAAGGTGCGCACAGCGCCTACCAACGCTGTACTTATTGATTCATGATAAAAACGTTGTTTTCATTTATCCAACACGGAGAAGAAGGTGCGCACAAAAATATTCACGACGTTCTGCTTATTCTTTCATACACAAATAACTCATAATAGAATAAGAGAGAGAGATTGCGCAAACATTTCGATATACTGAGAAGTTCTTTTACTTACGCTATCTTGCAGGGATTCCTTGACTGACGGCGTTTTGGGGAACACTTCGTACAACGAAGCAACGTACGTCAGGACGGATTTCTCATCGGGCTGTTCAGACGCTACCAGGTCTGTTTGACAGAAGGGGGAACAATTCAATGAATATTGAGTACGTAAAAAGCAGATTTAGCTTATTGGATCTATTTCTTTATCAGATAATTTAATATTTAAGACATTATTCAATAAATTCTGCACATTATTCAATAAATTCCGTATTTTTTCGTAGTTGGTTTTGTATAAGGAATATCACGACAGACAGCACGATCTCGTGACAAGTCACGGAATGAACGTCATTCATTGCACCAATCAGGGCGCGTGAGGCCCCTTTTTGCCGGGTCACAACGCGTCACTTCACAGTCGTGATACGAAATCTTCGAAAAGGTACAGAGATTTTATCGTATGAGTGAAAAACGTACGGTGCTGACTTACAGCACGTACGCACTAGGGTATGCAGTAACACTTCAAAGCAGTTCGCCATACGAGTTTGTCGTATCGTTTCCCACTCAAACAAAAAACCTTGAGAAGTTACCTTCGACATCGAGCAAACGGGGAACATTAAGCTCTTTCTCGGCGACATGGAATGCGTATTCAACATTTGCCTCGGGAGACGTTTTGCTTAACTTCGAAAAATCCACCAAATCTGGCCTGCAAAGTAATCACATTCTAGACTAAGCTTCTGTAACTAAAAACTAAGGTTATCGTGAGATCATTTCAAGACACTTTATTTGAGAAATGAAAATAGCCAAAAGAAATGTGGAGCAGACAGAAGTAGATCACACATTTATTTGTACCTGTATCTGTGAATTATCGCGTTAAAAGCAAAGCCATCTCGCCAAGACGTACTGAAGTCTTTTATGTCTACTTTAGGATATCTGCAAGACAAAGGATACATTAGAAAACCAGGAGCGGATCCAGGGGATGAATGACTGCATGTGGATGGGATGTTAGTCAGATAAATGCCCCTCCCAAAACAATGGATCATGTTATTATGTAAGACAGCCTCCCCCTCTCTATAAATCCTGGGCTCCACACCTGGAAAATCATTATTCCTTGTGAAGAAAGGAAAGAAACTTATGAACCAAATCTACTTGAGCATATTTGTTTTCTCATTTCAGACCACGTGTCATTCCCTTAGGTATCGTTTCTTTCTTTCTCGGTAGCGCTTGAGAAAATACGTTAAAATGGATGAGCCTCAAACAAAGAATCGTATTCTCAAGGGAATGACACGTGGTCTGAAAATGGGAAAACATTACGCCCAAGTGGATTTGGTCTATTTATTTTTTAACTTCCCACAAGCTTTGAGTCACTTTCTAAACCAAAACCGTTAATGGATTTCACAGCAGGCACTCCACCTTGCAGGATAAGGGGAACTTAAGGTGGAGACAGAGAGGAGCCTTGAGGAACCCCACATCAACAACTTTTGTGGGTCTATTCCCAAGTGTTCAGTGCCAACATTCACAACCAAATGGGAGCTTTAGCTTTAAGCTAAAAACGTGTTTCCATGTCATATGGTGTTCTATCAGCACATGGGTTGATGGGAACACACAGGCAAAAAATTTTTCAAGGGTCCCTTAATGCCACCTTGCTTAATGGAGCTACAAGGGAAAAAATACAAAATTACAAAATACTACCTACCCTTGTGTGACTTTCTGTGACCACACCAACAGTGCATCTTTGGGAGTCAATTCTTCTACCTTCTTACCAGCTACTTCAACATCCAGATCAGATATCTTTGTTAAAAATAAAATATTGATTAATAAAAAAAATCCAAATACTGCTGGTTGAGTTATATTATTTAAACAAGTATCAAACTCTGTCAAACAAAAAAGTCCTGTTTTTTCACGCTTAGTCAATTTGAAAATACTATAACAATTTCCTATCCATGGTACTGGGTGCAAGTTTGAAGTTTTGAGCATACATAGATGCCTTAATCCCCTGAGGAAAAAGAGTGAGAAGTTGATGATGCTCACCTGGAAATGAAGAATGATTATCCAGACTAATCCAAGAGTAAGCTTGGTATTCCCATCCACAATGTCATCACTGCGAATGTTCACCACCTTCACCTGGAATGGAAATGAATAATGGAAAATGAATAATGGG
>JAAAQI020195771.1:10837-21558 GCA_011800005.2 Stichodactyla mertensii
AAGTGAATAATGGGAAGTGAATAATGGGAAGTGAATAATGGGAAGTGAATAATGGGAAGTGAATAATGGGAAGTGAATAATGGGAAGTGAACTTGAAAACTTAAACAATAGTAATTTATTAATCTAAAATGAACAATGGAAAACAAAAACAGAATGGGAGTGACATGTAAACAACTAAAATTAAAAAGAATTTCAAAAATCAAAGCAATTGATGCATTTGAATTCAAAGCACTCCAATTTGATGCGGTAAGTAATGAAATGAAAAAATGAGATAAAATTCTTAATGAGAAATTCTTGAATAAACTTTTCCAAGTTTTTCTGAAATTCTAAATTTGTCTGGTCTGGATGCCTACAATCAAAAGCAAATGAATGCGAATTATGTTCCTGTCATACCACTCACTCAGTAATTCAAATTCTACTGGGATCAAAGCATATGTTAACAGTCACACCACTGCTAGCCCATATAACCCCACAAAGATTCCACAGTGTTGATAATCCCAACTGCTATCTATCACTGGAAAGGCTTGAAACCATATCCAGTGGTTTAAAGCACCTATGACGCATTTGGCAATATTCTCAATATAGACTCTACACTGAGGTGAGCTATGTTCAACGACCAAAAAATTTATACAGTTTGAGTGATGCATCTATATGCTAATGACTGTGACAAAGGAGTCATCATTTAATACATAGTATTTAAAAAAACAAGCAGCAGTGTTTTATCAAATACAAAAACCCAAGACATAGCCAAGGGTTTTTGATGTTTGATAAAACATGTGCTGCTCATTTTTTAGATGGCCTAAACAACATCTATGTATGTTCTTATTTTCTACTGAATTTTTGAGGAATGAACTAAATTCGGCAGAGAAAATCCAAGTTAAAGTTTATGCAAACAAAGACGATTCTATATCAGATATAAAAACTCCTTCATAGTCAATGATTTCTATTGTGTTTTGCTTATTAATTATTCATGAGTTTTTTTAAAACAAAACTTAACTGTCAGATCAGATATGGATAAATTGAATTTTAAATGCACCCCTCTTAAACATGACTGTTAAAAAATTATTGCAAATTAGCTTTCGCATAGTTGTCAGTGTTTCCAATTTCAAGAAACAACAAACAAATATAAATGCCCTGCGACTTCTTTGACGTCACAGTCATTAGCACGACATGGAAAAACCTTTACAATTTCAAGACACATTACTACAACTATATTAAATTTTTTAGTCACTAACAGCTCATCTTATGTAGAATCTATACTGAGAATATAGATGTGTCACAGGCAGTTTAAATATTCCATCAATTAATGACATTAGTTAAGCTAGTGCTCATTATCAATTATTATCAATATTCTTGCATTACAGTGGATTTTGACTGTGAAAAGCTTCACAATCAGTGCCATGTGTGCCTTGCTGTGACCATGATGTTTTCTAAACTTTTGACATATGCTTGCTATGTCTTGCCCTTGTCACAACCAAGTTGGTGCCACTTTTCACAATCATGAAATCTTCTCTAAAACAGTATTTATACTTACATTTCTGCTTTCCAGAAACTCCAGTGCAGTCTGGACATTTTGCAGCATGTGAAACCTCAACTGACCTCTTTCACGTGGCTACACAGAGAGGAAATGAAAAGAATCAGGTTGTAAGATGAAATTTTATGAAAATAACACTCAGTCAGTGGGGAAATCAAGCAAATGCAACAAATAGAAAAATATAAATGAATAGGACTTAATGAATGGATGAAATGGGACAATGGAAGTTACAAGATGCAAGAAATCGTCAGGCCCCTCCCTAGCCTCCTACACAAACTTTCTTATGTTGTCATGCAATGCTTCCCTCCCCACAAACATCTGCTTACTTGAGCTAAACATTCCTCCTACGTAGACATTCTTATAGTGTTGTCATGTAATGCTTCCCTCCCCACAAACATCTGCTTACTTGAGCTAAACATTCCTTTCCAACTGTTAGCGTCAGCCTTGATGGACACACTCACCCACACTCCTTTTGAGGTACATAAAAAATGATGACCCTCCCCCTATTTGCATCCTCTTTCCCCCTCCTCACCACTAATTAATGATAAGCCCCTGATTTCAGAATAAGATTTGTAGGAAACACATGAACCTACCAGCTGGACATTGCAAAGAACTTCCAACAACTGGAGCAAATTTTCACCATCTCTAAGTTCCTCATATAAATCCAAGATTCTTATGTTCTTCTGCAAATATGAACAATAAATACAAAAGATTTTAATAATATTATAATATTACAAATAATTTTTAATAAAAATATGAAGACATATTTGTTTGCTTCTAAACTGAAGCCAAAACTACAACTTTGTAACAACTTTGGTTATGTATGATTTCTCTTGATTCTATAGCTTCCTCTTTAAGCTTTCACATTAAAAAGTCCTTGGTTTGAGATTATAATTCAATTACTTTAAAAATCTTTCCACATTATATATTATATATTATATTTATAATAACAATAACAATGATTGTGATGATGATGGAGATGATGATGATAATGATAACTACATCCTTAGTTATGAGAGGTGAATTGAAACATAATGCCAGTTAACATGGTTCCAGCTGGCAAATGGCGCATCCATTAATATAGTTATTTCCATGGAAACTGATGGTTATACATGTAATAACATTTATCATAACAGTATACACACTTACTTCAAAAAAGGTTGTCACAGCATCGATTGACAATTGAAGACCGTAAGGGACGTCAGTAATTTTAATTGTAATTAATTTATTCATGGTTTCACTTTATACTGGAGTACAACTTTCAATGCCATCTTCATTTCTGCAGGTGAATGTGTGTTTCTGTGATGATCTCATGTGAATAAATTAATTACAGTTTAATTTACCAACATCCTTTGCAGTCTCCTATTGTCGATTGTCAATCAAGGCTGCAACAATGTTTTTTGAAATAAGTGTATACTAGTTACATTAATTACCATAATGGATGTAATGGTACTCGACAGCTCTTTAGAATTATAGTAACATTAATGATGATAATGTTATGATAACAATTGAAGTCTTAATTTTGTTATTTTGTACAAATATGTATGTTATTAAACAGCTGGGAGGTCCATATTTTCGAAAATGGACTGAGGCCACAGGCTGATGTCTGTTTTCAAGACCTTCAGCAAATATTTTCTCAATATGGACTGACCTAAGCCGTTTAATAACTTTCTATTTTTTTCTCCAGTTTGGAATCCCTTCTAAGCCCATGTAACTGTGAGCAGTCCAGATGAGTCGGTCCATACTGAGAAAAAAAAACCAGACTGGCTAACAACCAATCAGTGCACACAATTCACTAGGATTCTGGACTGAAAAAATAATATTTTATGCAATATGCGGAAATATGTTCAAGATGAAATAATAATAATGATCTTATTGCTCAATGCTGAAATGTTTTTTAACCTCTCCTGAAGAAAACAGGAAATTCTTTTAATAGCTAAGAGATTTTTTATTTCTTAACCTGTACCGTATCCATCCACTGGCAGCTGTAGAATATTGGTGGATATAAATGATCAGGATCAACCTTCATAGCTAAATAGACCACTAATATTCTTTACCACTAGATGTCACTATATTCTCCTCTGAGAATAATCTTTGTATTCCATTATTTTGGAAACCCATTTTTATCATTTTAAAGGAAGTATTTTTCTCCATGATAATGGAAATAAAAAATTTGATTTTCCAAGAATTTAATGGTACAAGATTAAAATACAAAACTTACAATTAATGTTTCTTATAAAAGCATGGCATGGTATAAACTATATCAGTACTTCCAGACAAAGATGAAGATAAGATACACCATAAACTTGTGTTGCTATGACAATTATACATGCAGTACTTATGATAGCAGAACCATTTTTATAGTAAATAACCCAGTTTAGACGTCATTTCCTAGATAAAGTTTGAATGTAATACATATGATAGATGCTCTGCTCCATGGACTGTTCTACTATTCTTAACTTTATCAGAGGATTTATATCTTTTACAATAGGTCTTTCCTGACTGAATTTCAATTGATTCATTTACCCATAGTCTACTGATATATATTAGCCTACAAAAGGCTAAACAAAGAACTGGAATATCATCATGTCCACCAATTTCAAAGAAAAATGCTTATTACACAATTCTATCTATTGTGCTGAAAACATTTCTGTAATCTAATGAGAAACTTTTTTCAAGCAATAACAATGACAGAATTATTTATAAGGGACGAGTAAATGACCAGAAAAAATGCTTAATTTGTTGTTGGGGGGTTTTTTTAGTACATAGAACTAAGAGAGTTTACAACAATCAGACAATGTACTTCTAACAAAATCATATTCTTTTTAGGGTATTCTATGAAAACTTAACTAGTAATTTCAAATCATTAACACAAAATATAATTTGGTCATTCATCCTTGAAGTCTTTTGGCCATATTATTGAAGTAAAAAAAAAAGTCACACACCCTTTCCATCATTTCATTCTTTTTTTAATGTTTGCCTTCCTTAATCCTTCTGCAGCTAAGCAAACTTGCTATGTTATGTTTATAGAACTAATATGTACAAGTACAACTTTCCACTTGTACAGTAACTAGCAAAACCAAGGGTACTTCAGTCAGTCTGACACATAATCATTTCAAAAAGCAGTTCAGAAAAAAATCCTCATTTTCAAAAATTGTGTTTAACTTCAAGGAATATAATTTCAAATAAGGAACTAAGCTATTTGTTTATTATTTCCAGCCAGGCTTAACAACCTTGCATGTGTTTTAGAACCTGACAATAAACAAGATATTCCAGGAACATGTAAACATTTCCAAGAAATTCTGTAGGAATTGAACACTTAATCTAACATAGCAGAGGCTTTGTTTGTCTTTTTAGTGAAAATATATTCAGCAAAGCAAAATGAAAATCTTGAAAAAGGTCTGAAGTGGGGTATTAGGTGCTAAATGACTGATATTTTATGTTTAAGTAAATAAAGATGACGATTTTTAAGGCAAAATTTATGCATTACTTTCTATTGTAAAAATCCACAAAAAGCGTTCGAAATTGGCCAGAGAGGAAGCCATTTTAGTGCTTGTAGCGATAAATTACTAAAACGTTGTCAACGAAACATCAATTCACAAAAAATTTCGCTGCTGGTAATGCAATAAGCTGTTTTAGCCTTCATATATTTATTGGAAACAAATTTTATTTCAAAAAATTTTCAAATGTCGAAATTTGATGCAATTTTCTAATGAATTTTCCATAGTTTACAGTACATATTTCAATATTTACTTGGATAATTAGTTGACAATACTTGCACGCATTTTTTAATAGTTTACTCAAAATTTAAGATGTTAACTTTCAATACACATTGTTGTAACTTGAAGAGTTGGTAATTTGAGGATAGCTTCCAAAGTCTAGCTGCAAAATCACATCAAGTCAGAAAGCATGCCTAGACAACTCTATTTTCGCAATGTCAGACATTTTATATATGGAATTATTATTATTACCTTCTGCAGACGGTTGTTGACCCATTTGGTGAACGTCTTCTTCTGCACTGCATCTCGGTGATCTACACAAATTGAACGAAGGCAACTCTTAGCTCTTACCAAGTGCATGATAGCGATATTTTCCAATATTTAAGGACAGTAAAGGAAAGAGTCTCGTAATGTCCTTGAATTCTTTGCTAGTCTCTGTCAGTTGCTCTGAAGGATAAGTAAATATCGCCCTCGTTTCATCGCAGGAGAGAGGTTTTAGCGAAGAGCTCCATAGAAAGCTAGAGTTTATCTACATTCTGAATGAAAAACTTCGCAAACTCAATTGTGTGTACTTATTTTTCACTGGTAAATATTAAAACAAGCCATATTCACCGATATACAACCGCAAACTGACTTAAGAATAGTTTTTAAACAGGCCTAATAAACACAATAAAATATTCATAGCACATCAAGGACGCTCATTGATGCTTTTAAGAATAATAAAGGCGACTGTCATAGTAAAATACGATTGTCCAACCTGGTAGGTTGTGTCTCAACTCGATCATTCTCTGTGCCTCCTCGTCGTCTTCGTACGCCTCTTCCAAAATTCCCTCTTTCCAACCGACGTTGAACTCCGCCATTTTGAGTTCTCTAAACTCTCACTTGACTAGATTAAGCTGTCTCGTTGGCGTGTCTACGCATCGTAGGATCCGGCTGGGAATGGATTTTTTTGTCTTTCTAGGGTGAGAGGAGTTCGTGACTGCCTTATCGAATGAAATGCAAGCTGGCTAGAAAATATTCACACGGATATCCAGATATTCTTGCAAAGGATAAGAATCTCGTGTTCTAGTATCAAACCAAGTACGCCGATGTCCCGAAAGTGTCTAGTATCATTCGACCCTAGTTCTAATAGAATGGCGTATAAAATTATATGCAAGAATGGACAATGATCTAGATAGGTAGGCCATAGAGGGTAAAGGCACAGCTAGTCTCATGGCCTATGAAGTTTTACGAGTTCAAATCTTGAAATTCGAGAGCCAAAATACGTAGCTTCGTGCCCTCCACACCTTGTTATAAAGTCACAAAAACTTCGGACTCTTAGTGCTTTTCTTTTTGCGTCCTCAAAATATCCCAAATCGACTTCCCATTCATTTAATCTGATTGAGAATTTTTGCTGAGAATAAAAGAGTTGTGCAAACAGATCATTCACTGATTTATATGCTCATCGAGTACCAGAGGGATTTTGGAATATTTTTAGTGTCTTCTAGTGTAACTGTACCCCAAATTCTTCCCATGTCGTGAGAGGCAACATTAAAGATAACCTTTGTCATAATTTGACGAAAGATGTGTTTATAACAATCAGATACAAAACCAAATAAATTTTGCAATATATAGATTGATGTGCAAAAATTGATTCTTATATTCACTGGATTTTCAATTCAAACTTAACCAAACTGGAAAGTTGACACTGAACTAAATAGTAGTTTAGAAGCAATTAAGTTGATTGAAATAATTCCCGCTGTCAAATTGTGCTTCGTATTAAGACGTTATAGCACACGGGATCAAGATATTTTCGCTTAGTCTTTTTTTGTAGCACTTCCTGTCCGTGAGCACTGAACTGCTCAAGTCCTCCTGCTCAAGGCACAATGAATCGAACTCTACGTTCAACAAGATCGATCAGACAGGTGGCCAAAATTACTTCAAAACATCCATAGTTAAGCTTGGTGACAACGACTATTAACTCTCTAGGCTCACGGAATCGTTTGACTCTCAAAATAAAATATTATTTTTAGATTCGATTGTATTCAGCCTATCCTTGCCCAAGACACTCGTTCATATTGCCTCGGTTGTTAAGATCTCATTTGAAGAATATTCCAGAGACTTACCGGCTATTTTATGGACAGCCCTATCTGCTATGGTAGCTGGACTTCTCGTTCCGGAGCGACTTCTTGCTCTTCCCAACGGTGTTGACGGCCTAGACATGCTTTAGCTAACGCTGAACTCCATCTACAAGCAACCTCACCTAACGAACGACTGAAAACTTCGACTTGGTTGACTTGCGAGGAGCCACGTTGTGCGCCAAAGTACAGAAGTTCTCTTCAGACCTGTCAAATTCAAAACCATATTCTAACTATGAACAACAGATAGATTTACATCTTCGCTCACGATTTGGCTTGCATACCTCGTTTTTGAACTGAACTCTAGACACCAGTCAAATGCGAGATCCGACTTCAAAGTTACTAGACCTACGTGGAATGGTCGTCCTGATCGAGTCGTTCGACCATAATTTAGCCTGACTGCCTTATGAATATTAATGTCGGCACGGATATCAGCCAATGATTGGCTGAAAAACACGGAGTATTTACAGAGAGTTACTCCATCAACAAGAAAGAGGTTTCGCGTGACTGCCTGAAAAAATAACCCCTATAATAACAGCATCCATGATACACTCAGACTGTGGATTCTTTTAAAACTTCGTAAAAAATGCGAGGCATTTTATTAGGTTGTGTTAATGAGTTCAAAAGGGTTGCGTGATTTGAAAACTGTATTTTCACGTGAATGATAAAGGTACTTAAAGGTCATTCTATCATCCTATTTTTTCCTATTTATTTATTCACTTTCCGGTTCTATTTTCAATAGGTAATATTACCTCTCAAAACAAGAATTAGTTGGTAAAAGTTTAGCTCTTTTCTTCGTAACCGTATGGAATAAAAGTTGGAACTGGCGTCATGGATGGTCACAAACTATCCTCCTGCTGTTATTGTTTATAGATGTCTAAACAATGCCATTGTGCTTTTGGTAATTTCTAGGCCAAATGATTTCGTCATATCCGAGAACTTCTCAGAAAAGCTCACCTCAAGTAAGATTAGTCGATAAATCAGTCCTAACTTGATCGACAAGATAGTAGAAAACTTTTGAAATCCAAAAAAGAATTTTGATGATGATGTTTCAGAATCTTTTTTAAGACTGACGAAAAAAACCTTTGTTATTGGTTTATTTATTGATTTTTATTCATTAATTTTAGTTTCCTAGTTTTCTTAATTACGCGTAACGATGGTGATGATACTATGTTTGTTAGACAACCGCTTTGATCACTAATAATCTTCATTTTCTCATCATTTCGTGTTCCTTTTTTTTACTTTTACCCTCTCTTTTGCTGTGTATTTCGTGCTTTGTTTGCTACTTATACGATCATGTTTTTCAATATTAATCCCATTTCAAAAAACAATAGCAGTATTCTTAACTCCATCCAAAAGTAACGCAATGAATCGAGTGTTCACACATGACATGACCCGTGACGCTAGACCTTGGCGTTACACGTTACCATAAACACCACGTGATTCTAGGCCCACGTGTATTTTTCTGGAGCCTTTTGGCAATAAAGATGACTTAATAATTCCCAATAATCTGTATTTTCACAAAGACCTTTTATTACCCACGTTACTCCATAAAATTAGTTCAAAGGTCCCTAAGATATGATAGTTGAGATGATAAAGTCAGTCTATGTGAAGCGAAAAATGCTTTACTTTGTGCTACGACACGCCTTAAGGATGCTTTGAACCTTACGTCATCTTATGATAAAAAACAAAACAGTAATTGAACAGAAAGATCTAGAATCTCAGTCGATTCCCATATTTCCGTCTATTAACTTAAGATCAAAAAGTCAAGATTGGAAAATCATTTTTTAATTACTGACCTACAACGAACACACATAATTTTTAAATACTTATTGACACTTGATATCGACAGTTGAAAGTTTCGCAGGGCCTCATGAAAAAACATTGGAGCATATTTTTCCATCACTACAAGTCTTCCTTTTTCATATATATTTTGTTTTCACACCTTATTTTACTAGTAACATACTTAAGATAATAATTTTGTCTCACTAAAGCTAATATCGTAAAAATTTTATGAGTTCCAAAATATTAAGAAATTAATATAGAACAATTTTCAGATACAAAGATAATTCGAGAATGGAAAAAAGTTAAGTCTCGTTAAATAATTGTTTTGACTAAGGATTTAATCTTTTAGGCAGCTAATTTAACCTTTGTTACAGTTTTATTGAAGTCAACTGTTTGGTTAGATAGATCATTATTATTTTTAGCTGAGTCTCACACTCATCGATCCCACTCTCAATCCAAGTTTATCAAGTTTTATTGATCTTTGTATTGGCCTTATTAGATCATAAAGTATATCACTAAGTATGGTGCGGAAATAACTTAACGAATACTTCAGCTCACTGACATACTTTCCTATCATAAAATCCAGAAGTGTCTATCGATTATAAAGTGTCGAGTCGAGTACTCGGAATCATATTTTGAAAACTATTCCGAGTACCCTTTCGAGAATTGAACAATGAAGCTCAAATTTATTTCAAATATATATTATACACATATACTAGTGTATATATATATATATATATTATGATTGCTTGATTATGGTACTCAATCATTTAAGTTTTTTTTCAGGTCGTTTGTTATGGGTCATTAATTTCAGAATCCAGACAGACCCCCCTCGAAGTTCACCATTACATGCTGTGTTTTGGGACCGCGCCTCTTTAACACAGGCACCAAATCTACGTTAAAGCTTGCAATCACTTTGAATTTAGCCCGAATTAGTAACAAAGATCTCACTGGGTTTACTGTGATACAGAAAGCAGCCCTCAAGGTGAAAGAGAGAACTCTAGACCTGTTATTAACAGGATAATATGCTTACATCTATGTCCATATTGAGTTTTTGTGAGCTGAGCGGCATATTTTAGATTTTCCTTAAAAATTCCATTGTAATTTTTATGGCTGGCCCTATGTTCAAGCACTTTTTTACCTCAAAATTGAGCTATTTACAATTGAACCCAATCATCTTGAGTCTCAAAAAAGTCCAAAACTCTTAATCAGAGTGGGTTTTTATTAGTTTGAATTAACCCTCCCTTCCCAAAACCCACCAAGAGCCGCTACGCTACGCTACGCAGGCTAAACCACGCGAGAAATGATTTTCAAAACACAGAGTAAAGGGTCGCAGATTTCAATCAACAATGCTTTTCGCGATTATTTGTTCGCTCAGTTAGTATTTATAGACCGATCCCGCCAACACCAGCTCCACCAACAAGAGCGTAAAGTTTTCCCCAAAGGAATATGGAGGGTCGGACAAAAAAAAAAAAAAAAAACTACAAACCTCTCGATTTCAGGGACATTTAAACATTTATTGGCTATTTGTGTCAATGTTTTCCCGCGTTGCACAAAATAAAACTA
>JAAAQI020195882.1:431-39128 GCA_011800005.2 Stichodactyla mertensii
GATGATGATGGTGATGGTGGTGATGATGGTGGTGATGCATGATGATGGTGATGGTGATGATGGTGATGGTGATGATGATGATGATGGTGATGATGGTGATGGTGATGGTGATGGTGATGATGGTGATGGTGATGATGATGGTGATGGTGATGATGATGATGATGGTGATGGTGGTGATGATGGTGGTGATGCATGATGATGGTGATGGTGATGATGGTGATGGTGATGATGGTGGTGATGATGGTGGTGATGCATGATGATGGTGATGGTGATGATGGTGATGGTGATGGTGATGATGGTGATGATGATGATGATGGTGATGATGGTGATGATGGTGATGATGATGGTGATGCATGATGATGGTGATGGTGATGATGGTGATGGTGATGGTGATGATGATGATGATGGTGATGGTGATGATGGTGATGGTGATGATGCATGATGATGGTGATGATGCATGATGATGGTGATGGTGACGATGATGATGGTGATGATGCATGATGATGGTGATGGTGACGATGGTGATGGTGATGATGATGGTGATGGTGATGGTGGTGATGGTGATGGTGATGGTGATGGTGATGGTGATGGTGATGATGATGGTGATGATGCATGATGATGGTGATGGTGACGATGGTGATGGTGATGATGATGGTGATGGTGATGGTGGTGATGGTGATGGTGATGGTGATGATGATGATGATGGTAATGATGATGATGATGATTCAGGCTGAAAATGTTTTTGTTTCATCAATTTCAGGCAGTTTTGTAGAGACGCTGACCATCAAGTGGCCTTGGACCAAGATTACGTAGACCTCATACCAAGATTTTCAACCAATCAGATGACTCGGGTACTTATGACGTGACATTTGTTTCCAAACCTGCATGACTAGTGTTATCCGGATGTGATTACCAGACAACAAGTCGTTGAGCCCCTAACAACGGAATTAATGGCGTAATCCACTCACTCTTAAGACACCGGCGAGTGTCGAAACGTCGGGAAAAACTAATTGTCATGAATTTTATTATTAAACCCAGGATTATCTTTAATATGGCTTGTTTCATGATTGAGTATGCTACATTTGTTATTTCCCCTAAAGAATTTACACAAGATGTTGTTTTCATTTTTTAAGCTTGTAAAGAAGGTGCCATGTCGCAGTAGGTTTAGAGCCAACGACGTGTGTTCAGGTCCAGCTACAATCACGCTTCAAGTAGGTTGTCACGTTCATCTTGTTTTAATTCATTAACAATTTACGCCTACGAGTCACATCCGAACATTTTCGCCTTTTCTTCGATTATTTTATCTTGGTACGATTTAACGTGACCGTGTTACGAATTAGCCGACTTTATTACACAACACGACCGCGTTACGACTTACCCGACTTCGTTACGACTTAACTCGACCGTGTTATAGCTTACCTGACCATCTTACGACTTAACCCGACCGTGGGACGACTTCCACCGAGCCGTTCTTTGTATTTACCGAAGGTGACACGATCTTTGTCCGACAATGAAAACGCGGACTTGATGCGACTGGTGTCCGACAATTTTTTCTTTCAGTTTATGACAAGATACGATAATCAAGTGGTTGGTAACAGAATCCATGAAAACCGAGAAGAATACGACAAAATGGTGAAGAATTTCTTCCAACCCTGTCCAATGGAAGTTTGTTCTGCTGCTGCTTACGTTGAAAGAATTATCGCGTAAGTCGAAAAACATTCTGTTGGTCTTCCTGTGGAAACACAGGAAGCCCAGCTTGAAACTCCTCATATTTTTACAGATGCTTGATCAACAAAGTACAGGTAACCCAAGAGCAGAATATAAAAGGTAATCAAACGTCACATAACCAGAAGTTCTCATCACCCCATAATTGTATTAATCTCTCTGTGTTGTGTCCTGTAGAGTTGTTGACGGATATTGGTACTAGTTTGTTCTACCAGATGGCAGGCGCAATGAACGAGACGTCCATCAGATTCCAGCCCACAATACAATTTTTCTCGTCCTGTATCGAGATCCTCGGCAAGGTGACGTCAGTGTGACGTATTAATGACGTATCTACATAAAGTAGTTATGACGTATTGATATTTAAATGAGTATGGCGTACATATTAAGTGTCGTATGCCTTTGTCAAATATTTGTCAAATAACGGTGGCGCATTCGTGACGTACCTATGGCGTATCTGTGATTTATCCGTGACGTGATAATGTGTCCGTGACGCATCCATGATGTATCCGTGACGCATCAGTGATGTATCCGTGACATATCAGTGATGTATCCGTGACATATCAGTGATGTATCCGTGACGCATCAGTGATGTATCCGTGACATATCAGTGATGATTCCTTTACGTATGGTCTGTGGCATACCCGTAAGGTAGCTATTCAGTTCTATGATATGGTGTTGCTTTCTTCCACCTGTCTTGCTTGCCTGTATACGGCTTTCTTCCACCTGTCTTGCCTGCCTGTATACGGCTTTCTGCTATGCTTTTTCTCCCTTGTCTGTCAATGTAAAGTCATTGCAACTCTGTTATGGTTTAATACGACCTTTCCCATTGGTCAGAATAGTAGCATAACAGGTACGTATATAAAGGAGAATTTTATTGGTCAGTTTAAATCTACAACTGAAAGGCGAGGAAATTCACTAATTTGGAACTATATTCTTAAAAGAAAAAAGAAAAAAAGGAAAGATTCGTGCTAAAAGAACTAAGAAAATATGACAAAAATGACAAAAATGACACTATAAAGTGAACAAACTAAAGAAAGACGTGTTGAAGGTAAGAAAAACAGGTAGTTTAACAGGTACCAGCTTCAAGTACTTGGTGAAGAACTCATTTTCGTCAGCCCACAACTAACTATAGAAACAGCTATAGAAAGACGCTTTAGTTGACCATTTTGATACCCAGAAAGAACCCCTTTTAATTTGGGCGTAATGTTTCTCATGTAAGACCGCGTGTTATTTCCTTGAGTATGATTTTTTCTTTGCCTGTAACAAAATAGCAGACCCATTTATTTTAAGCGTTAAACCTCACTCAAACCTCTTGGGAATAAGATTCTTTGTTTGAGGACATCCATATTAATGTATCTTCTCAAGCGTTACCATTAAACAAATCGATAATACTCAAGAAATGACACGTGAACTGAAACGGGCAACTTTTATTTCCAACACAAAATCTTTATTCCATGCAGGAAGACTTTTCACATACAGATTGAATGGTAACACAGCCATGCTCTGATTAATTAACCATAACACACGCGTATTATTTGTTTGTTCGTAATTGACACTAATTAATTCTGTTCCAGCAATGTATCCTGAACAACGGTAACCAAACAGAGCAGCTTTTGTCAGCCATTCTAGAGCATACCTCCATCACCATGCTACTGGTACCTTACTTCTGTCCAATTGATAACCCGGAGAAATTCACCGCTATGTACCATGAAGTCATGCAGATATCTGACAGAGACTTGGCCTTTTCCTTGCTGACAAAGGTGATTGCGTTACGCGTCACGTGAGCTGTCAAAGTTTTGCGTGACTTTTAATCGGTATTAATGTAAGGTGCAGGTAGAGTGACCGATTCTTTCTCACCCTTTTTATATCACCTTAATATCTTAATTTTTAATGGTAATTGCATTACATCTTGGGTAAAAGATTGCGTTATGTGTCACACAATCAACTGCATGCCAAACATTGCAATTCCTATTTTCTTCTTATTATTAATTATATTTCCTTAATTTTCTTGTAACATATTTGCGTGAGGATGTTTGAACTAAATCAAGATTGATTGCGTTACCTGTCACGCTAGTGCCATGTCCCCAGTGGTGATATAAATATCTTTTTTTCTTTTTACAGTTTGACTTGGAAAAGTGGCTCTCATCTCCAAACAGCTCGTTGATCGAGCGTTCAGGTCTCACTACTGCAGTATTCACTGCTCTTAAATCCTTAGGCTTTGAACCAGACCCACAAGCTGAAGCAATCAGCGAGGTAACCCCGTTTGACCAATATGATTTTTTTGTTCATTCACGTGACAAATGTAAAATTAACCATTTCACTTTGGGTATCATTCCCTTGAGTATTTCATTCTTTGCCTGTTACAAAATAGACCCTTTTACGTTGAGTGTAATGTTTTCCCATTCCAGACCACGTGTCATGAGTATGATTTGAGATGACACATGACACATCTGGAATGGGAAGACTTCAAGGTCATACATTTCACTTTTGCAGGTTTATCTTCGTCACATGTCGTTGGTTTTGCTGTATAATTTCCCTGAGCAATATAGTGATGTGTTGCAGAACCTGTGTCAAGGTAAATCTTATTCATCCATCTTTTTTTCATTTTTCTCTTTACTATGTTGTACCACATAGTGATTCAACCTACACTTCTGCATTTTATTCCTCTCATGCGAGTAGACTGGCAGTTTTTTCAGCTTTCTGGTGATTACATTGTTCTATCACATGTACAGCCTTTCTGAGCTGCGTCCCCCAAATGTTGCTCAATAGACTGTGTAATGAGATTGGACAGTTTAATTCCACATAACAAATGAGAGTATTCTTTCTCTCTAGGTTCCAGTAGTCGTAGCCTATCACTGGACGTCTGGGAAAGGTTCCTTTTTTGTATTGGCTGCGTTCCTATTCAAGATGGTGGTCAGCCTGCACAGACACCCACGCATGCGCCAGTATTGGAAGACGAACAGGTTAGTAATGAAATTGGAGAAAAAAGTACTGCGCATGCTCAGAAAATCACGAATAAACATTGAAAAATTGGCCTTTCCAAAATTTAGCGGAGGACTGGAAATGAACTCGTGCCGCACAGAATTGCGGGACTGAATTTGAGATTAAAATTAAAAAAAGTGCCACCGTCTTGCATTGGATTCTGGGATTGATTTTGGGGACGAGATAAAGTTCGTACCCAGTCTTTTTTGATCTTCGGAAAGGCGCATTTTTGACTTTTGAAGGGAAAAAAGTATATTTCCGATTCACATTCCCATTTTCCCGCCAATATTTTAGATCATGGAAACACTTGACTGGCTCACTAAATACTTCGCCAATCAGCGTGCAGAATTGGGTGGTCACGTGACAGGGGGTCTGTATACCATGTGGCGTCCATACATCAAGCAGTTGTCGTTTCTCCTCGGGTTCATGTGTCAACAGATCGTGGTTCGTTCGGCTCGGCGATCGACAGATCCTGCAGAAGGTAATGGTTTTGACGATTTCTGGCTCCAGTCAAATGCAAGACTACGGGCAAAATAGACAAAATAGTTTTCACTTTGCATTCTGTCGTACCTGAAGATGATCAGCTAGTGCGCATACATACATCTCAAGGAAAAAGAACTTTCTTGCTTTTAATTGAATTCGTATTCCATCAGGAATGGAAAGATTTTGGAAGTTAATCTGCAGCGCATTCGAGCCATGGATAGTTTCACAAGACAGTCCCATAAAAGGGTAGGAAAACACTGATCTACTATACTATTATGTGTAACAATATTGGGTTTCCCGTGGTGTATTGCCTGAATAGACGTTAACTGAGATGCGCGAGCGCTTTCGTCAAATATCGCGGGTGAACTTGAAAGCAAGGCTTGCTGTGTCGCTGATGAATGCGGATTTACAGGGGGGGTGGGGGGTAGGGGGGAGTGAGGGCTCATAAATTCAACGATGGCGGAGTATTCATGATGTTCACTTCTTTAGATAGTCCACCATGTGATTTTTATTTCGGCCCTGGGACCGATATGTTACTGTATTCGGTTTGCCAACCCATAATATTTGCTGTGCCTGTCAATTAGCTGTCTTTATATTTCCTTATATCGAATCATATTCGTCGAATAACATACTTTATTAGGCGGGAGGAACTTTCAAGTTTGATGTCGCAACAGAACGTGGTCACTGCATGTTCACCGGTAGACCGCGCACAGATAGCCTGCGTTGCATCCGAACAAACTGTTTGTTCAACGAGCAGGCTACGCACAGACACAAACTTTCTACTTTTTCCGCAGGCTACTACGAATTCTCGCATATGTTCTGTTCTCATGAGCAACAGCCATACGGGCCGAAATATCATTGCTTTGAAGCAATATAGGCTTGTTGACTATTGAGCCGGCAAGCCACTAAAGAAAACTGCAAAACGTCAGCACCACAGGGAACCCAATTTTGCCGGTGCTTCCTTGGTGTATACATCGGCTTTTAAAAGCATTTACAGTCCTTTAATGCGGTGCATCATGGCGCCTTTTCATTAAGTTAAGATTCTACACTACATTACGCAACTAGATTAAACTGCTTGTAAATACGTCTTGAGCTCAGAGTAGACTGTAAACCGCACGATAGACGATACGGTCGTGGTACAGAAATTGATACATCCCTTGAACCAATCAAAACGAAGGTCTTGCTAACTCTAATGAAAAAATGCTCTACCATGACGCCGTCACGGTCACGGTACGACAAGAACGTAACGTCAGTTTTTAATAGTATTATGAATACTGTTGTGTTATTAAACAAGGTTATGTGATATTTTTCATTTTAGAAATCCACCTGTAGCTCCTTGGAATGAGACAGAAGTTCCGCAGGCATCAGACATGGTAGCGTTATTCGCTGACACCATATCCTGCCTTCATGCACATTTTCCAAGTAAGGAATATTTTTAACTGTTCACATCCCAAGTAGGAATTACATCACATTCAGTCGGTCGGTCGGTCGGTCGGTCAGTCAGACAGTCAGTCAGACAGTCAGACAGTCGGTCGGTCGGTCGGTCGGTCAGTCAGTCAGTCAAACAGTCATTCAGTCATTTAGTTTTTAATCCCAACGTTCTTACAGACAATCACAGTGGATCCAGCCTCATGAACCTCTTCTGGCAGTTCTTTGTGACGTCATTAGTCAAGCCAGGTATCCCTGATTATGTCCGTCGTGTATATCACTCGAAGTTCTTTTGTCTGCCTTGGAGTCATTTCTATCCAACTGTCGCTAACTTGGACCTTATGCTCGAGGTAATCTGCATGACTTTCTCTAAATAAGTGTTTATTATTGTTGTTGTTGTTGTTGTATTTAAAAATATTTGACCATCATGCATTGCGATGCTTTTCTTGACGTCACTTGTTTAATAAGCATTCTCTTACATTCTCACAGCCTTATTGTGTTTTTCATTCTTTGTATTCTTTCATCTGTAACTGACGTACAATACTCCCCTCCCTCCCTCCCCCCACACTTTTCATCGTTTGAAGTTATGTACATTTTGCCCCACCTCTCTCTCCCTTGTTTTTCTTCTGTTAAGGTCTTTTCTGAGTGTCTTTTCTTCTAACAGCTCTTTCAACCTGAACAATCTACAGCAGACGCACTCGCAGTTAGCGGATCAACTACTTCTCTCAACGTCTGTATTCATACGTCACTCTTCCATATGTACTGATTACCAAATAAGGCAATTAGTTGTCACGTGATGATGCCATATACGGATATGTTGATATCGAAAGCGCAGGATCTGCTCACTATGAGCAACGCTTTGACAAACCTTATATGGGCATGCATTGATCACGTGCGTGACTCTGTCATAGAATCATGGGTCATCTGCCTTTTGTTAGCCTTTTGAAATAAGTAATTTCACAATTTGTTTTTGATTGGTTTTTGATTTTTGATTTTCGACCTTGGCTTTCTTCTGAAGGACAACTCAACTGGTTATTTCGATAAAACGTCAAAAATAAATAACTTGAATAATGGAAAAGTCTGGAAAGAAATTTCATTGATTATCCTTTCGTTTCTTATTTTGTATTTCATTGTGATTTTTAGCTGCACATGAACTGTAAGACGAGCTTCCAGTTCTTGGGCTGTGTTTTTCCTCTTATTCAATGGAATGACGTCATTACTGCATATTGGTAAGATGTACCACATGCAACCCGCTTGTAAGATATTTCCACTTGACAGCTACTAATAAAACTATCGCCCTCTTTTGAGGTGGAATCACCATATTATGATTCCAAGTCTTTTATCTATACCACAGGCATCCCAAACAACTCAATATATTGTACCACAGGAAACCCATACCATATATTTCAAATCATCTAGAACAGGCAGCCCAAGCTCCTTTCACGTCCTCGTCAAAACTTTTTGCTACTGTTTCACTGGACGTTTTTTGGTTTTTTTAGTGAGAGTCAAACGCCTCAGACACTGGGTCGCTTTATGACGTCATTACTTCATCTACTCATGATGTTGATCAATGAAAAGAGCGTCGTGGAAGTACAGGTCTGTCACGTGCTTAATAGATCTTCTGTTAAACGTTTTATGGGATGGGAATCGTAATGCATTCTGGTCTACCTTGGGTACAGAATCCTGGCTTATATGCCTTGCTTGTCCCCAATATAGACCAGCATGCAACTTGAGGAGTTATTATTCACACATAATATCAAACGTTCAGCACATCCTCGTCATCTCGTTAAAGGGGCTTTGAAAAGCTCGTGGCAAGATCGGTGCCGTAAACTTGTCTTGCCGCGACCGTGATGTTGTGTAGAATTTTGACGTTCCTTGCCGTGCCTTGACCGTGTCACGACCACGTTAATACTTACATCATACCTCCGTTTGCAGGGCTCAGAGCTTCCAGTATTTCTAGAGAATGCTCACTTCTTTCCCTGGGACCACATTGATTCAAGGTATCACATGAATTAGAGCCATTTTTGTATGAGTTATAAACCTACAGTACTGAGTTACAGCACGTACACGGTACGGTTTTCTAGGAACACTGAAATGGCTACCCATTAGAATGGTTATCGTATGAGTGGGAAACGTACGGTACTGACTTACAACACGTACACGGTACGGTATGCAGTAACACTGAAATGGCTTCATGACGCGAATTGTGTTTTGTATTTCAGTTTATTTGATCAAATCATTTGTTGGCAAGTTGACCATTGCAATGCAGAACTGATATTACAACGGAACTCAACAATATGGCACGCAGTAAGGTAACTAACCAGGATCTACACTCCCACGCAGCCTCGCCTTGATGCTCTTACGCATCTCTCGTACTTAGCATCTTCCCACCAAGTCAATCAAGTTGTAGATATACGCTCGCGCAACCTAATTAACCTATCAGAGCGCGCATTACATCTTAGTTATATTATTATTGATAGTTATTGCACGGGTACCGAGACCGTGTTGCTAGTTATGAGGCTGTTATATTTTATCGGGGGATGGTTGAAGGTGTGGACAAAAATGTTGAATCCCTTTTTGTAAACTTGAATTTCTTATATTCCCTAAAACCCAACACCTCCCTCAAAAAGTATTTTTTGTTCTTCGCAGGTTAATACGAGCCGCGGCTGGGATCATTGTTACAGATTCAGGAACAATGCAAGCGACACAACCGGTGATTAAGAGAACCTCTGAATTGGTTGTGGAAGCCATTTTGAAAAGCTACCGGGACTCGAAATGAAAACGAGGCTCCGGCCCTATGTTTATTCCTATTTTATAGAATTATTATCAAACTTTGGGGTGAATTTCGTATGACTGAGATGATGTCACACAACGAAATTTTCCGGTCATTACGTGACCGTGACCTTACTCGGTCCCAGTTTTTTCTCTTCCTACTGATATTTTAATCTTTAACAATCTGTTAGATTGTTAAGCGCTTTAGAATATTCTAATAATTAAGGCGCTATAAAAGTTTAATAAATTAATTAATTAATATAATTGTCGACAGGACGCAGTTGCTAAGCGAGTCAGTTATATACGAAGTGTTGTCAGTATTTTGGTCAAATGCTCGTCCAATCAAAACCTCGCTCCAGACCTCTACCCTCCTGTGGTAATGTTTATTCTCACTGACATCGAAAGTATCGCGGGCTCAGGTTGGTGAACACAGTTCAATCTGTAATGCATGATTCTTCACAGTATTCATAATTCTTAAAGAAGAGAGGGAGACTGGTGTCGAAAGCATGAAGATGAAGCTAGTTGCCCCAGATAAAATATATTTGGATTAATGCAGAAAAAGTTTCCCCAAAACATTTTGGGAAATAATAATACCCAAGGGAATGACACGTGACTCTTGGGAATAAGATTCTTTGTTTAAGGTAAATCAATATTAATGTTACTTCTCAAGCGTTACCATTAAACAAAGAAATAATACCCAAGGGAATGACACGTGACTATTGTTTAATATTCAATTTCAATGTTTTTAGGTGTGGACCCTTCAAGCACAGAGTCTGAGGTCTGTCTTCTGCTGTCAGAAACATTAAACCTCTTAAATAACTGCTCTCCGGTCAATCACGTGACCTCCCACGTGCTGAACTTTATCATCAGTTATATTAAATCAACTACGTCCTTAATATTCATACTAGCCTCGATACCAGCCTCCTGTCGTGCGCTCGCTAATATTAGTTTTATGGTGTCGGTACTGGAGACTGGGATCGAGGAAGTTTTTGCCAGGCCTTCCCTGCATACGGAAGAGACTGGGACACAATCTGACGCCGACTGGAGTAAAATTGTTCCTGTTTTTTCGGTTCCTGAGCTCTCACAAGAATCATTTATTAATGGTGAGTATTCACTGGTTTCTTATTCTGGACTTTGAGGGGCACTTTACATAAATACAATAGCTTGTTATCCTTCACTGCACATGAAATCCATTGTGTTCATGCAAAGTGCCCCTCAAATTTGATTCAAATGAGCCAAATTCAGTACGTAACGGCTATGAATCTGCCCTTTCCCACTGGCATGAAACTCTCTTTCTCTTACGAAATGCGTTGATTTGTTTTCTAGAATGTCTTGACCAATCTTCCATGTTAACCCTCTATACATACGTACTGCTGAGGTTATCGCAATGCCAAAGCGCAGTTCAAGAGATGTCAGTCATGACCGATCTTGTTGGCTGGTGTTCTCGTTTGAAAATCAAGTAAGCTGGCTTAGAAATCCGCGTTCTTGAATCTCTACCAAGAAATCAATGAGTCATCCAGCTACGACAGGTTTAAATTGGTTGATGCGACAGCGAATAACTAGTTTTACCGGTTTTTTCTAGTTTCTTGGTAGAGATAAAAAAGAACACAGGTTCATTGACAGGAGGAAGAAAGGTTGGGAGACATCCATCAATTTTATCAAACCCTGAAACAACCTCTGGGCTGATCTAAGTCAGGGCACGGCTAACTCACAGATTGAATTGGAATTTAGCGTGTTGGGTTTTGCGGAGGGAGAAAAACCAGAGAACCTGGAGAAAAACCGTTGAATCAAGGAAGAGACCCAACAAGAACTCGACTCATTTTCATGCTAAGTCTGCGTTTGCTACCCTTGATTTCCTATGACCTACATTAGGTCAGATAACACTATATTCTTTTCTACTCCCACTGAGTCCCGCACAGGGTTTAAACCCACGAGACCCCGTACAACAGACCAATGTTAACCCGGTAGGATATTCCACCTTTTCTTTTCTTTTCTCTCTTTTTTCTTTCCTAGAAAAGAAAATGAATACAAAATAACTCTCTTTTGGCACAAGATTCTCCAGCTTTCACTGCGACAGGCAGATTTTTCTGGGTCTCCTTTGAATGAAGTTGCCAAGCAACTGTCGTTCTTAGCAACCAATTTGCATCAGTTAGGAGAAGATAAAGATACCTCAGGACTGTTAGGTGCCATTGGGTTTGGCAGAAAGTCCCCTTATTCTGTGAAGTAAGTTTGGTGACAGCCGAGAACCAATTATCGTGCGTGACACTGATTGTCACGACATCTCATCTAAACGGGAATGCATGATATCAGTTGAACCAATCATAGCGCGCTACTCTAAATGTCACGACATGGTCACGTAAACGGGTTACGTCCGTTAAGCCAGTCATAGGGAAAGACAGCGCTCATCCCATCGGAGCTTCGTGATACCAAAGCGCAGGTTACGGTACATATTCACAGTCCTACGAAATCTGCTTCCAACGTTTGTCTTCTTTGACTTACAGTTTCAGATTCCTTTCACGAGTACTTGAGACCTTTATTCTTGCCCAGCTTCCCTCCAACGCTCTGTTAAGACTGGAACCAAAAGCGCCGGGATACGTCCGAGAACCAAGCAAGGTTAGTATCTACTACGCATGCTCGGGTATTAACATAACACTCATTCGTTCGTTCGTTCATTCATTATTTGTTTGCTTGTTTATTTGTTCATCTCTTACATCTTAGACCAAACAACGTAACGAGAGCGGTAGAGTCATCTCAGCGACCAATGAAGCAGAACTAGCGTTATCTACCTTGGAAAATTTACGTACCAACAAGCAGTATTCGATGCTGTCTGGTCTAATCATGGAAATGTACGCATTCATTGCCAACCCATTGCACTCCCTGAGAGATGGACCGTCACTGATCAGTAGGTTAGCTAGAGATCTCTACCCAGGTCACACTGCGTTACAAATAATGAACTAGACACATCACTATTCTCGGAAAAAGTTTGCTGTTTCTCTGAGTTTCTGTTTCTCTGAACATTTTAAATCGATATGCATGGTATTTGTCGAATAGTCCATCCTTGGGAACCCAGGCGTAAATTCCTTCGCTCGTTTCTCGCTTTCAGAAAAAATCCCCCTGCGGACGATGTTTGTTAGAGCTTTTACCGAAAGTCGAAATTCATCTCTTTTCTGATTGGTCGACCTCAGGGGGTCGACCAATCATTATCCAGTATAGTTAGAAAAATAAAATAAACGGTTAGCAATGTCTGCTCTCTGATTGGTTAGATTTTTAAAAGCTATCATCTGAATTTCGACTTCCAGAACAAGCTCTAACACACTTCGTTCCCAGGGGTATTTTTTTCTGGAAGCGAAAAACGAACGACTGAATTTTACTCCTGAATTTTCAGTTGTTTATAAAAATCGAATTAGATATTAATGTTAATTAAAAGACTTAAATGAATTATAAGGAAATAAATAGAAGAGATGTTTTTATGTTTTGAATTTTTTAATCCCTCACTTTTTGTGATATTCTAAGTTTCGGCAGCAGAATTCCTCTAAATTAAATTCATATGCTTACGCATGCGTGGTAGGTCCAGTGTGCATCAAAACTGCTTATTGTCAGCAGCCATATTTATATGACGCATGCGTGGTAGGTCTAATCAAAACTGCCTATTGTCAGCAGCCATACTAATATAACGCATGCGTGGTAGGTCTAATCAGAACTGCTTATTGTCAGCAGCCATCTTAATATGTCGCATGCGTAGTTTCACATCTCACACTGGTCGTATCTTCATTTCGGCTCTCTTGAAGGTGTCGTACAGCGAGTCTCCTGCAGTACCTGGCAGTGAACACAAGAACAAGATGATTTGTTAACCATAAGAACCCAACCCTTAGATCTACCGCGGCTCCAGAGATCATCAAAGAATTATCGTACCCACACACTATCCATCCTTTACCTGTGTAGTTTCCAAGACTCAGTGTGTAATTATCTGTCTCGTCTGTCTGTCCATCCACCACCATTGGTCTTCTGGTCCTATGGTATTGTGAATAATACAGATATCTCAGTTGAAACCAATTAATATCGGTGAAATTTTAAAAAATATTTTGGAAAAAAGAAAATTAAGAAAATAGTGAGAATAACGATTACAACTGACTTTGTGATAACGATAGTTATATTGAATAATTATTATACATAATTAATACTTCTAAGTTCCACAAATTAACATCAGTAACTGCAGTGTACCTTGAATTCCCCTTTGGGATCTGGATGTACAGTATAAACACCGCTTTTCGTTCCACCAGACGCCAGGCCCTTAGCACAATTCTTTGGAATAACTTTCAATTGAGAATTGAAAAAGAAAAGTACTGAGACTAACCAACTTGAATGACAAGAGAGGGTGACAGTAAGTAAATTTATCAACTCGCCTGTCTCGCACTGTTTACCCGTGAATCTTGGGGGGCAGAGGCACTGGAAGTCGTTCACCATACGTTGACATGTAAAACCATTCTTACACCTGTCTGCACTACATTGACCCTTCAACGAAAACCTTAGAATTAGGTTCCATTGAGGTTGGATTTAGACTGATATTGGATTAATTGAACAAGAGACTTCGTGAGAGGATCCAAGGCTCTTCTCGCATTCAGTTCTGGGCTTTTATTGTTAAATATATCAACTTGGTCTAGGATTAGCAAGGTTTTTGAAGATATGCATTCTTTTATACAAGAAAGACCAAATATGAAAAAACGCTAAAAAACGACTTTCTGAGCAAATGTTGAATTGGAGTTTTATACGAAGAGTCAATGAAGTGTATTGAACTGAATAATTATTGAGTTTTGGTCTGTTTTCATTTATTTTATTCTGTCATTTTATTACTTCATTTCATTTCATTTTAATTTCCTTCTAGTTATCTTCAATAAAGACCAAGGATTCAATGTACTTGGTTACTGTACTTCCCCCTAAGCGAGTGTAGTGAGGGTACGATGTGGATGTGTTCAAGGATTCAATGTACTTGGTTACTGTACTTACCCCTAAGCGAGTGTAGTGATGATAAGATCCTGATGGATTCAAGGATCTACCGTACTTGTTCCCTTCGTGTCTGAGCAACACACACTCGTACAGTCCATCTTTGTCCGGCTGGTCAGCTAGATTTATAGATAAACACTCTTGGGATCGTTTGCAACGCAACATGCACTGAAAATCGTCGTAAACTGCTGTTTCAATGGAATTTCCTTCCATTTTGTGAAATTCGTGTTTTTCGAAGTACAAATCGTCAGAAAAGGAAAAACGAATGAAAAACTGAATCAGCAAACTCGAGAAAATGAATTGCTTTCTTTTTACCATTTTTACCAAGGAAACAACTGGAAACGTTTTCGAACAAATCGAGCAGCTTTCTTGAATTACTTTGAGGAGAATAGAGTTGTCTGTCCCAGTTGGGTAGGGTTTATTAATCGCGTATGTTATTTTATTCACCAGATGCTAACTTTGACATTGTTTAGTCAGTATTGTATACCTATTTCAAAAAAGGTTGTCACTACAGCCAAAGGCGATATGTCATTCCAAGACAGAAAGGAACTATGGGTATACAAGTAAAGACAAATAATCGAGGCTTTTAAAATGGTTTTGTCGACTACAAACAATTTTGAATATCTCAACACTAAGCTCTATGTTCTTGACAAGAAAAAGCAGCAGAAACACAAGTCATTCCAGCTATTCTTGGATCTTGGGATGACCTATCTCCTATCGCCTTTGGCTCCGACAACCATTTTGTATGTGTGACAGAGAAGACTGAAGATGATCATCACGTGATATGAGAAGAAGCATATGACAGGTCATTTTATTAAATTTATCAATAAACAAGGCCAAACTCTGATTGGCTAAAATCCATTGGATGATGAACCAAGAACCAATCAACTGTAGGGCTCTAAAGTTGATTGGTTCTTGGTTCATCATGTGTTGGATTTTAGCCAATCAGAGTTTGGCCTTGTTTATTGATACTTCTAGTGTAAAGATGATTATGATTGTGGTGATGGTGACAGGTCATTTCAATGCTAAAACGTTTTCCGTCTTTAGTTTCCACTTAGGTGGGTATTCTTCTGTTATTAACATCATTTAATGTGAACAGGCCCAATTTGATCGTATTTGGTATCACTTGTGATATCCCAGAAACATTAGTTTGGGTTCCCTGTGGATTTAAGCTATGGAATTAATTTTTTAAAATTAATAAAAATAAACAACTTTTTTTCAGCATTAAAAGATGTATTTCTTATGCTTAAATGTTTGTATATTGTTATATTATTCTGTTAAACCAATAGAAAACATTACAATAATACTAATAACATACCCTATCAGCATAAACCGGAAGTGACGCAATACAGACATATAAGGCAAAAAGGCAGTAAACCAACTGACCAATCAACATTAAGATAAGGATACCCTTATTAAAAACGATATTTTTAGATACTAGAACCCAGTCCTCTTAACGTTCATTATGTTTACACGTCCAAGGAACCTGGTACCTATTATAGTGACGTCACTTTGACCCCCCGCTTACTAGGATCAGTGTCCAGGTCTTCACAGCCGGTATTGGCCATATATCCTCTCATTGCATTGGGACTGGAGAGAGGAGAATCACTCGAGTCGCGACGACTCTTGACAGCTGGTCTGGAATCCGCAGTCTCTCCAGACGATTCCCGATTTTCCTTCATACAGTTTTTACAAAGTCCTTTAGCTTTGGACTTTCCTCGTTTTATCCAGATATTGGAAACCTTCCTACAAGAACACTGACGATGTTTGTTTCCGGTTGTATGAGCCTGACTTCCGCTTCCCTTATTTGGCGGAGAGGATTTACTTCCGGTCTTGTTGACCCAAGCATTTCCAAATCCTCGTTTGATTGGAAAGACAGTTCGTTCATCATCTGAGTCGATATCTCCTTCTCGCTCACTGTCCGAATCTCGGAACGACCGGAACCTCTGCGACTGCTTCCTCCTTTGCCGTGACGTACTAGACCCCATACTCTCACGGCTTGCAGTGACCTGGGGGTTTGGGACACTTCCACTCTGCTCTTCGGCGCCACATATATAGAGCTGTGACATTTCAATACTCTCTATAGCTTGTTCTTCAGCCCACTGGTTGAGCCTGCGAGCAGTTGCTGGTGATACAACAGATGTGGTGTCACTATGACTACCACTCGGTCGACTAGGCCCAGTACTCATTTGTCTTACTCCAGAATTAAAGTTGTCGATGCTTGGGTTTCCTGCATTGTTAGGCTTTGCAGTCACTTGTAGAGGATAGGTATCAGTAAGAAGCTGGATCACAGCACAACCATCGCTTGATGATCGTGAATGTTGTCCTGTTACTTCAGTAGCTTGCTTTGTCGCAGTCTTCTGATGACGACTCGAGTTTTTATTTCGGCGATGACGTATTAAAGAATCATTACTTCCGCTCCAGCGTCCAAGATGGCCATGCCGCCCTTCCATCGATGCTGCACTGCCAACACTACTGGAATCCATGGCAACAGCACTAGTGCCAGTCTTTTCTCTTCGTCTTGAAGTCTTGGGTCCTATGTCCGAGCGGCTACGACTCAATGGGGGACTGGAATCGCCTTTTTTGTCTTTGATCCTTTGGTTTTGATCGCCATGGTCTAACGAAGATACAGATCCATCATGCTTACTTCTTATGATTGAATCTTTATTACCATCATGGTGCGGGGCCTGGGACGGTCTCTGGTTTACGTGGACTACAGGAGACTGGGGTCTAGGAGACTGGACCTTCGGTGACTGTGTCTTTGGGGATCTTACGGTAGGTGTTTGAGACTGAGGCGATGAATGACACGAACGAACACCCGGTGAAACTCGACCTTTGGGTGCAATTCCTCTAGACGAGCTTCTCACCTTGGCTTGGGCTTCCACTTGGCGACTTGCAGGGGGCACACTGCGATACCGGCGTGCATTGCGCGAAGAAATGGACTCAGTATCTGTGCCATTAGAACTAGTAGGCTTCACGCTCATTAAATTACGAAGAGCAGCCGAAGATGCAGTAGCAATTGCCTTGTGTTTGGAGTTCACTAGGGATTTAAGAAGAGATACTGCTCCTAGTTCCCATAGCAACTCCTGGTCTTCTATACATCGAGCAGAAAGATTCCAGAGGGCACCACAGGCATTGCTTACAACACGTAGACTTGGAGACCTCAAGTTGCCAAGAAGAGTGTGGAAACAGCCATTATCTCGCAGGGTCTGACGATACTCTGGTCGCACAGCGATATGAGAGGATATGTTTCTGAGGATTCCACCACTGCTCTCTACAACCGAGATGTTCCCAGATGGGCTGCAGTAGTTTAGGCTTTTAACAATAAACTTCAAAGCCCCAGGAACGTTACAAAGTTCGGTCTTGTTTTCAGGACAATGAGCTGAGAGGTTCCAAAGACCGCTGAGTAGAGTCCTGAGTGCAGGCTCCCCCTGAACTTGCTGTACGACTTCAGTCAAGGCTTTAACCGCACCAACCTTGCGCAAAGATTCACGGGATACATCGTCAGCACGCCATGAGAGGTTACGTAACACACTAGCCGAGACTTGAACTAGTTCTTCTTCTTCTGGAGTCCGGAGTTGTGCGATAAGAGCTTTTACAGCTTTCTCCATTTTACATAAAATCGTCTTGTTCTTCGTGTTGCCGAAGGTAAGATTCGTCAGAGTCATGCCAGCGTACTTTCGCAGCCCAATACTGTAGGAGTCATAGCAATCGGCATTTACTTTATTGTCGATTTCCACGAGTTCTGCAATGGCATGGAGACCTCCGAGTTCACACATAGCTGTACGATGTTCCTCTTCAAACGACAGCTTCATCAAAGCAGCTACCGCCGGTCCAGGCCCATAATCCCTCAGGGGCGGATACCAACGTTCTGCGCACGGGTGAGGTGGAAGATTGCTGTACAGTATAGCATCACAGTGGGCTCGAACGATTTCTAGAAGCCTCAACACACGAATCTCGCGTCGTCCTCTGCGATCTTCAGGGTTGGAATACACGATGTTATGTAACGCAAGACCAGCTCGTGCTCTGCAATCACGCCGTGCCATTGGATTGTCATGCCCATGAATTAGATCAATAAGTAACGGAAGACATCCGGACTGCCTCATAGCTGCACACGAGTCTCTACTGTTAGACATGGCGAGGAGAGTGCGTGACATGTCGTCTTTGTCATGGGTACCTAGCAACGAAATCAGTGACTGCATCATGTCAATTCGTGTGTCCAGATCGTGGTGTGTAGCAGCGGTACTTGCGAAACTAACTACACTCGATGTCTCTAGTCCTTCTAACGCGTCATGAGGTGAATAACAGTTGGCTTCCAGACTTGACTGGCTAACACTGCGTGCAATACCTGAAAAAGATCCAAAAGTAACGACATTAATATCTGCATTAGAAAAACTGTATTTTGCCATTTTTTTTCGTTGGGTCTGTGAGCCAGCATATTCCTAAATAATTGACGGTCAAGGAGGAAAAAAAACGCTGTTCCGAGAAGAAAAGCGAACAATTAGTTTAAAACGAACAATTAGTAAACAATTGTAACTAATTGTAAACAATTGGTGTAAACGTGTAAACGAAAAAATAGAGGTTATCGAACAAGATATTTTCCCCACATTTTTCCTAATACAGAAAATACACTGCTTTTCTATTCTACTGTGAAAAAGTGATTTTTGCCATTTCAAATGGTGGTTCACGAATGCCTTCGGATGGACCCCCCACCACCACCACCACACACACACACACACACACACACACACACACTTGTAACAGTCCCTTAACCCCACAAGATAAGGAATACAACGATGAAAGAAAATACGAACCTTTGTTTGATAAGCAGGCCATATTATACATCCGGGTATCCGTCGATCCCATTCTAGGAATACAACCAATCATATTCTCCTCTTGTTTATTAACTGTACGGGGTACCTCAAGGCTTTGTTGTCGGACCCCTCTCGGTGCCATAGCGATAGCTTCGTGGTACATTTGATGGATTAATCGCGGGTCTTCGGTCGCTTGGTGTTGAGTAACAGTTGGTATTTGGGGAACAATTCGTAGATCTTCGATCAACTTCTGTTGAGTGTTCGCCGCCATTTCTTGTTCTTGAATGACTGGCATGTCTTGTGCAGGTGTCCTGGAGGATGTAATGAAAGTTTGGGCGCGTTCCTGAGGAATGGGTGCCATGCTGGGCTGAGGTGGCGCACTTGTTGTCGTTGCAACTGATGTCACATTGACTGGCTGGTCATTTTGAGTGTTAGAGAAGCCAGCTTCAATTCCTTTTTCTTCTGGGACATCAGCGGATGCTGCTAAATCAAGAAAAAAAAAAGACAAATACTTTGGTAACAAAAATGTACATGACAAAGAAGTAATGGCTGTCATGTTTAAAGATTTGCCGAAAAGGATGGACACAGCTTATGACGTCATACGGCACGAAGATGGGTTTAATCCTACTGGCGAGTCCACAGGGAACCCAAGCTTGACAATTATTCATGTTTGATTATAGACTATTTTGTTGTGACCCCAAACTATAGCACTGTGCACGTGATCAGTCTGATCAATCATAACAAAGGTAAGAGTATTTAGCTGTGGGCCAATCAGATAGTGTGTTTCATAACCGTATGATAAACGTACTTTGATATTCCAATGCTATTAACCAATCAAAAATGCGTATACACTATTAAATAAATACCTTGAACTTGCTGCCCGTGCTGATCTTGTTCACTACAAAAACCACTATCCCTTCCAGGAATCTTGGGCCCAGCTCCTTGCTGTTCATTGCGTAGAGCTTGAACCTGGGCAGGAGCCTCGTTGATCCCTGAACTCCTCGCCTCTTCTTCTATGGCACGTTTTTCTTCAAGGGTCATGTGAGAAGATGCGCTATGGTTCTACCAAACAAAGACATACTATTAGAATACAATTAACACAACAATATACAATCAGTACAGGGGAAGGCTAAAGAGACCGCTGACAGAGCAGAAAACTGACACTTGTACCCAGTCTTTGCTCTCACAGATTAGATAAGAAAAAGACTGGTGATGATTAGCATGAAAAAGAGACAAGCTGTCTCAGTTGATTTATTGGTACCAGTTTCCTAGAGTTTTCTATAAAGGCAACCTAACAGTGAATTAAAGTATATACCCCACAGGATTCCCGATCTTCTTCCATCCAGGGCGGGGTTAGGTAGATGTTTTCATCTGATGGTCGACGAGAGTTCTCAATGGAGCGGGATTTCCAAAACTGGGAATAATCCTGTGAAAAAACACACAAAATAATTTTGGTAAATAAATGAAAAAATGAAGGAATGGATAAAGGGAGCATTCAACTGGCCATTGTCTGCATCATGCATATGACAGCAACGATTAATATTCACTACTACTACTAATAATAATAATTTAAGTTCACCTACCCTTGTTGAGTCTGCATCCTCCTCATGCCAGGGGGGAGCTTGCCTTATCCTCTCTTCTACTACCATTTTACTGATTGCGTAACTTTTGTGTTCTGTTTCTGCACAGGGTAAATTCTAAAAGACAAGAGAAAAAACATAGTCAGCAAACCCCATCCGTATTCCAGAATAAAACAAAGATATTAGGGGGGTGAAGCACCAGTCCTGTGATTTCAAAATCCCACTCTGATTTGCAGAGAACATACAGTAGATAGGAAGGTTGAGTAGATAAGTAACCAATGTGGTCTAACCAATGCACAACCCTGATCTGCACACACAGTCACCATTCACAGAGGGCCCATGTCTTGGGTATTTATCAAGGTGCTTACCCTGACTTGTCCATCGTCCTCGTCATTCCAAGGTGGGGAAAGACACAACTCTTCATCAGATGGTAATCGACTGATCTGCTGGCTTGCTATGCCTGATGGCATCTCTTGCTTACCAGAAATACGGCCAAAGTCCTGAAGAAATTTGGAAAAACTTTAAAGTTAGCATTTATTAATCTACCATCAAAACTCAGTTCTTCTCTGGAAACGTAATATTCATACTATGATTCTTGGAGCTAATCAATAGGTTTCCCTAAATTAGATTCATGATTACTATAATAATAATAGCAAGGAAGCCTAGTAGCTGGGTGCTTGGTCCTGAAAAACATATTTAGGTTTTCCACTTTTCTAGGTTTTCTTGATGCTTTTCAAAAAGTTTCAAAAACAAATAAATGAAAACTCAGAGAAAATGAATGCAACACTTACTCTTAGTGAGTCTACTTCATCATCATGCCAAAGAGGCGGTCTTTTGATATGCTCCTCAGATGCACGTTGGTAAATTGCCTCATCTGTTCTCTCCATGTACTTTTCTTCCTTCTTCCTGTCATTACTTGTATAGTCCTGCAAAAAAAAAATTGAATTCATTAAAATTGAAATAGCTAACCACATCACTAATGTAGATCATACCTAGTTGCAATAAGAGATCGGTCTTAAATTAGCAGAGAAAGGGGGTCATCACAATTGAACCCCTTAAAAAGGTGAACCATGAAAATGCAGTTTGTATGTTGTTCAGTGCCTACCTTCAAAGAGTCAGCATCATCGTCATCTTCCCAGGGAGAAAGCTTTGACATAACATCTGTTGTACCAGCAATTTTTGCTGTCATGGTATCTGCTACAGGAGCCTTGGTAACTTTCACAGTTGATCTGTTTTCTCTCTGTGATGCACCAAAGTCCTTCCACGACAAAGCAAAAATGAAATTCAATATTAAACTCAAATGATGTTTTTATTGTAATCATCATTACCACAAGCATCATTAACAACACTCTTATTATTGATACCCTATCATCACTTGCCTTCATACAGTCAAATCACCACCATTATCATCATTACCACCATCATCATCATCATCATCACTATCATCATCACCACCATTATCATCATCACCACCATTATCATCATCATCATCCTTATCATCATCATCACTACCACCATCATCATCACTATCATCATCACCACCATCATCATCATCATCCTTATCATCATCATCACTACCACCATCATCACCACCACCATCATCATCATCATCACCATCACCACCATTATCATCATCATAATCATCATTATTACCTTGACAGAATCCCCTTCATCATCATCATCATCATATGTAGCCTGCACCAACTCCTCTATCTTTTTCTTATCCAGATGTCGTGGATGCAACACCGGTGACATCACTGTCTTGACACTCTCTGTAGTACTTGTACTACTCTTAGGTCCACTGGGACCTTTCCTGAGTAAAGGGCTCTGAGGTACACAAGAATTGGGCACCATGTTCACAGGCCCTTGTCTATGATGGACCTTAGGACTTTGAGGTTTGTCTGTCAGTGCCATGTTGGGTCTTGGATTCCCAGGTACTGGAGCAACTGGTTGCATGCCTTTATTTGGAACATCATGTTTTGGAATTTGACCAACATTCTAGAAGAAAATTCAAATACCAGTATCTATATAAGTTTATTGATATTAATGTATCTTCTTAGGTAAGTGTTACCATTAAACAAAGAAATAATATTCAAGGGAATGACGTGTGACTCTTGAGAATAAGATTCTTTGTTTAGGGTACATCTATATTAAAGTATCATCTCAAGGATTACCATTAAACAAAAAAACAAGGGAATAACAAGTGGTCTTGGCAACATCACAGGACATTGGTAGTGTGTCTACATAATGTTTGTTAATTAGATTAAGAAGTTTTATATTTCTGGGATACAAAGTATTAACTACACATACCTTTTTTTGTTGATTAACCAGTGTCTCTACATCACTCTCATCTAATGGCTCCTCCTCTGAAAGCTCCCATCTACACAAAAACAATAAATTTTTACCATCAATGCTTGAGTAGATACTACCAAAATCATTCAACTGTTAGCGGCCCAGGAAAAACAATCCATTGGGGTTTTCTTTGGATAGACTGAAATGATCACATGACATTGCATAAAATCATTCATGTAGAATGCTGTGGTGACATCTGGCATGTGAAATCTGCAGTTTTATGCCAATATTTTCCATATTTGGCATTAAAGTGTAGACTTCACATGTCAGATGTCACCATCTCAGTCCACATGCATATAAGTATTCTACATCAGGTGATCATTTCAATCAGTCTAAATAAAAATCCATCAGATCATTTCTTTTTGGCTGCTAATGGTCAAGTGATTTTGGTAGTACAATGACAAAAATGAATCACCAATAAAGAATAAGATCATCAAGATAATGACACATGCTGTGTATTACTTGTTTTCTGAGTGAAATAGTCAACTCGGTACTACACGTGATGTTGACTATCTATTGACTCAGAAAACTTGAACTTGTAGTCAAATTGTTAAACACACAGATGTGTCATGTGATGTCAGTCTTTCATTTGCAGACCGAAGACTGATTGGCTGGTGAAATGATCAACTTGTGAAAAGCTTTGTTTAAAATGGTTGGCATAGCAACATCACAGTGCTCTTTTAGAAAACATGAAGTATCAATACAGACTATTATCAGTGCCCAGTCCGTTATCAATGCATTAATACAAAGGTAACCCACTTCAGTTTCTATTTACAAACCTTGGAGTCTCCCTCACATCCAACTGGTCAATATTACGGTCAAAAATATCATCTGTGAAACAAATTATTGGGAAAAGAATTTAGGAATTTCATTGATTCATGTGGATAATCCATGGATTTAGTTTAAATAAAAACAGTATTGAATGCTTGTCTAAACAATTAGCTGTAATTATAATTCTGACAATTCATGTCACACAGTATACACATGTACCTTCTTCAACAAAACATGATACGAAATTTTTTACTGAAAATCTAAAATATTTTGCAAAGAATCTCAGTACCGCAGAGACTGATTTAGGGGAAAAAAACGACAAAAAAGCTTCATAATGTTTAAAATTAGAGAAATAACTAATCTTGAAGTTTGTTTGTGATCTACAAACAAAAGTGACCTGTCCCCCAACAAACAACTTCCATGAAACCTTACTATACACATCTCTTATTAAATGCTTTGAAGTTTTTTCATAAGCGAATTTAAAATCTTTAACAGAAGCTAGTGATTGCTTAATATGTCAAAAATCAGAAAATCGAAGATAAAAAACTGAATGAGCTAAGGGAGTTGGTATTTTGTGTGTAAGGGAAGCCAGCAAAATGTCAGAAGAAACGTTACAAAAATTAAACATAAATAACTCATTCATTATTCTAGCAGTTTGAAAATCATAGAGAAAATATGTTGCATTAATAATCATTTAGAAGAGAACACTGATCAGAACATGTTTAGCAGTGAAATACTTTCAAGATAAATATAAAACATGTGTCCTCGGACGGTCGAGAAATGTCTATAAAAGTTCCTACTTTTTGTCGCTAAAACGAATACATTTGAGTCATTTATAAACGAAGGACTCCTAACCAGCCAAAGGGCTTCCTGTTATTTCTATGTAAAAGGATATTAGGTAAAATCTTGCCTGAAAATAAGTCCTGTAGAATTCCATCTTGAGAGCTTACCTTCGCATTCGTCCATCTTGTTGTCGCTTGTGTCTCTGAACAGCAATGAAAATTTCGTCTTTGTTAGCCCTTTTGATACGAGTCCCGATGCTGTCGGAACCTTCAAAAAGATGTAAAAGAACAGCCACGGACCAGTTGCAAGGACATGAGCGGCAAGATTAGAAGACTCAGCTCGCTAAAACCCCGCTGTAACTTGAAAGACTTCACCGCAAAGGAAGGCCGTCATCTCTTTACAACCTTCCCACACTAACTTCAGAAAACAAGAAATTCCTTTAAAAATACACTTCTAAACAGGCCAGATCGTCACATTTAGACCCGCCTGAGATCCTTTTGGCAATTTCCAGGCTCAGAACTTGATTTACAGTAGTGAAAAAGCTTGAAAAATGACAACAAACTCGGCCTTTTAAGAGAGAATAAATAAAGAACTTATTCGGAAGGGAGCCTTGCTCTGATTGGTGCGGACGAACTGAGCCCAATATGGCGGTATCTATCAAACTCAAACCTTAAAGTCTCCCCGAAAAGTAATACTTTTGTTCCTTTTTCATACAAAAGACAAGACGTAATGAAAATCAGGAGAAGTTTTTTAATAAAGTTTCAAATTCGGCTGCTCCTCAAGCAGTAAATGTTTGTTTTTATCGGCGTTTTTACAAATTTTGCTGATCAAGTTGTAAGTTCTTACAACTATAGCTTTAAATTTTTGGTTTGTCTGTCTGTCTGTCTGTCTGTTTTTACTTTCATTAATTTTTTAACAAAAAGTTTACTCCTACAAGGGAGCAAAAAAGTCTTATTTTCCTTAAAGGTTTCAGCTTTCATGAAATTAAATAATAACGAAGCTATAAAGTTTACACTCAAAAAATGAAGAATCACTGACTTTCTTACTCTTTTCAAACCAATTAAGATTTATCTGAGAACAAAGATGTTTGTTTCTCAGTGTACCAGACGCACGCCTTTTTCAAAGTTGTCAGCTTTCGAGACGTAAACACAACAAAAAGCAACGTCAAAATAACATGAAGTAATGATGAACATGTTAGTTTTGTTAGATGGCTAATTTTGCTACAATGGATGTTGTTGTTGATGAACTTTTTTTGTGCAAGAATCAAAGACTAGGCTACCTGTTGTCATTTAACAGTATCACCATGGTGACATGATATGAATCTTGCAATGTGGATGGTATCTGACTTTGTCTCCCTTGTTTTAACAAACAATATTCATGCGTTATTCAAAAACAAACGTCTCAAAATAACAAGACAAGTAGTGAGACAAAAGCCCAAGCTGGAGGCACAGGTACTACACTGAGGACCTCCAAGTACCCTGGGCTACAGGACAGGTCTTTGGTTGACAATAACAACCAGCGCTGTAGCACCTCAAAAGAATTGAAAACACTATAGAAAATACCCGTATTACAAAGATGGCGAAAAATCGTATATCAGTCTCTTTTTGTTAAAGTGGGTGGGTAACTGAAGAAAAGGCTGCGGTTTTTGCATCTTCGGCTCAAAAAAGAAAAACTTTGCAATGGACTTTGCATTTCATATGTTCTAAAAAAGAACAAATGCTACGGACCTTTCATCTAAAAAGCCTACTTTTAACACCAACACAAGCTACCTATGTGTTCAAACTGGTTTGATAGCTACAGGGTAGACAGAAAATTATCTGTCGGTCGGTTTACGAAAACGAAGCAAGCAAAGCGACGGAGCAGTCTTAGAATTATACATACGTGAATTTTTAAGAGCTCTTTACTATTAAAGGCAATATTTAGATGATTAAAATTGTATCGCCTGAAGCAAAGGCCAAACCCTTTCCCGGCCCACCCCTCCCATAAATACCTTCCCTTTTCGCACATGCGTACTGGTAGAGCAACTGCTTATCATTTTGAACGGGTAAAAGAACCTTGAATGTATGTGGCGCTATTACCAACCAACCAGTGAGTCTAGACTGCTAGATTTTTGCCAGCACCAAGCTTAATCCATCCTCTAGGCCTGGTAGAAAAATCAAGAGTTGATCTCTTCGCAATGGCGAACGCTCCGACAAGCAATGATGCATGTTTGAGTATTGTTCATTCTCTCATGTGTCACAGACAAGGTGGAGAATCAGAGGCATTTGCAAAACGAGCCATCGAGTCTTTAGTCAAGAAACTCAAGGAAAAAAAGGACGAACTAGACTCTTTGATTACTGCTATAACATCTGCAGGAACTCACCCTTCCAAGTGCGTTACGATCCAACGAACTTTGGATGGCCGTTTGCAAGTTGCTGGAAGAAAAGGCTTTCCACATGTGATCTATGCTCGAATCTGGCGATGGCCAGACTTGCATAAAAATGAATTAAGACACGTGAAATATTGTCAGTTTGCCTTTGATTTAAAATGTGACAGTGTCTGTGTCAATCCTTTCCACTATGAGAGAGTCGTATCACCAGGTTAGTTGAATATCACCTCACAAACCCTTGTGTTATCAATCTGACAACACGAATTTATTGCTAATATTTTGTATACAAATAGCCTTTCAATTCATCATTTCTATTGTCTGTGATCTTCAAAATGTCTAGATCCATCAAACTAACATTCGATGTATGATTTACAGATATTACAGGCCTCAGTCTTACGAGAAATTCAGGTAAGAGGAATTCAAAGTGAATGATTTTAATTGACTCTTTTCTTGTCGAGATATGTCACAATATTATTTTAGATCGAATTTCCAACGTCAAAAAACCTAAAACTCGATGAATATAGGTTATTTTTTGATCGAAATTTTGTTGAGATTTTAACTAAGAAAGATTTCTTCGGCCTATTTGGAGGCATAGCGTATCTGACAGCATTACAAATTGCGAATTAACAAAAGCATTTTTGCCAGTATTCATATCTCGAAGTACGAGACACCAAGTCTGAGTAAGTTACGACACGTGCTGCAAACACTAATGGCCTGAATCCTTAATACAGAATTCTAGACTTTAAACATAATCTAATGTCCTCTAGTTTCTACCCCTGTTTATACTTTAAAATGTAGTTGACTATTTATTTATCTTACTTAACCATAATAACATCAAAATGAAAAAAGTAAACTTTCATAAATTGCAGCTGTTTGGCTAATCCTTACAAGATATCTTTGGTCACGCTACTAGCTGCTAGAATTGTCCTAATTATTCTGATATACGTAACTTAATACCTAACTTACATATCCTTAGATCAGGTATTTTGAGGGTTTTTTCGTGGATTTATAACTAGAATTACAAGTAGTTAGCCATCTTTGAACTGGTGAAGTTTTGTTTCAAACATAAGAAAACCATTGTAGTGTTGTGCTGGTGCTAAAACATCTCCCTCTAAAATAGCAGGGTTTTTTTTAATGTAGACTGCAAATAAGATACTTTGAATTATTCAAAACTAAACAAGGTATATTAGATTGTGTTTAAGTTTTGGCTATTCATCAGGGATCTAAGTTGTACAAAAAAATCTATTGTAATTATGAAGGTATTGTATACCATTTTCTTAGTTGTAAACAATTAAAAAGTAACATCTCTCTGATAGAAAGTGTGATAATATTATCATGTTATCAGTAAGGTTTTTGTACTCCTCACTTAAGGCAGTTTTGTATCCATAGACAACATGACTACACTTTCTAACTCACAAAGAAACTGCACTGATGAAAGCAGTTTTCTGTTTATCACATAACTTTTTTATGAACTAAATAGAAAATAGAAAATAGAAAATAGAAAAGATATTTGGGGATCAAATTGGAAAAGCTTTCAAAAATTCTAAATTATAACATTCAATTTCTTTTGTCTAGAATCTATTTACATTTAAGAAACTATATGTGTAACAAAGGAATTGATTGAATTTATGGTACATGCATTAAAATATTGGAAGGAAAAGAAAATAAAAGTTTATCTCATTTAACAAACTAAAAATGATTCTAAACATTTCCAGAAGTCAAATCTGACAATTTTCTGAAAAATAACTATTTCATCATCTTGAAAGTATTTATAAAGATATTACATTTATTAGCACTTTCCTTACTGTAGTTTGAAGCCAGCTAATGCTGGCTTCTAAGGCAATATTTTAGCTTCTAAGAATATTGGTATTGTCTTGCTCAAATTTTATTGATCTGATTTACTGATCACGAGTACAAGGGAAGTAAATTGAGCTGCATTCAAACACAATGTACTGAAATACTAATGACATGCCTGTGAAGAGGCCCACCAGTGTTATACGTGTATTTCAGTATGAACTGGTCTCTCTACAGCTTACCAGTGACAAAAGAGTTAATAAATGTTGGATAATTCTAAGGATACAAACGAAAGGAACTTTCAGTCAAATATACAGCAATTTCAAAAAGGTTTTTCTCACCAAAGGAGATATAGGTGATAGGCAGTAGGTCATACCAGAACTATCTTATGAAGAAATGATGCGGATGACAGTGACTAAAAGTGCTAAAAATGGCTTCTTTTGGCTGTCAGCAGCACTGAATGTCTCAATATTAACCTAATGACACAATGTTATATTTATATATGCAGGCAGACCCAGGTCCTTGGGATTACCTATCACTATATCACATAATGTCTTGGTGATGAAAACCGTTTTTTGAAATAGGTGCCATGCATAGTTCAGTGTTGGACTAGTTACCATGCATGTGGATCATAAAAATTTATAAAAACTTGTACATTGATGAATTTACTACATATATTATAGTTAAAAAGTTCTATATTTCACAAATTTATTTTATTGAAGATTGAAGATTTTTGCTTCAAGAATCTGTAACATACTTGATGGCATTATAATTTTTCCTATTAAAGCTGCCACACTTAGCTTTCATTTTTTATTAATTGTTTTGATAAAAGTTTATCTTAGGTTTTTAACATAGAAATGCTTTCACTATATAGCTTTCTGCTGTGTTGTTACAGCCTGTAAGTCAAAATATATATAATATTAGCTTTTTGCAATTTAAACTAGATCAAAAAACTGTATATTAATATATATTAACTATTGTGTACTATTCAATGCACATTCACTAGAAAAACTTACATGTCTTAATTATTATGCTTAAAATTTTCATCTCATTATTTAAACTGGAGTAAAAATTAATTCCAGTGTTGAAATACTTATTTTCTCTTTCTTGTATTAAAACATTTCAATGATGTTTACCCATCAGTAAAACTAATTTTCTATTAATACATGTATATAAGTAGTTTATTCTTCAAGCAAAACCCTGGGGCCTATTAGAAAAAAGTATCAATGAAAATATAAAATCAATTTTATATATTTTCTCTTTTTGCACAACTTTGATATACCAGCTCAATCAAAAATAATCAATAACTCACAAAGTTTGATTTCCCTATATGACAACTCTTTGTAAAACACCTGTATGTGCAACGTGCAAGCTTAAGGACCAATATTTTATAGCAAAACATTTTTTTGGATTTTTTCTTGTAAAGTATCATGCAGAATTCAAATTCCTTGTTTCTGTTTTATAGTGGAAGTATCTTATAGTATTTGAAGAGTTTGAAGGGTACTGTTTGAAGTCATGCTAAATAAGTGTATGAATTCAAACTGAAAAACAGCATATAGCTTTTGTAGCTGTTATGGGTTGCCTTAGGGGTCTTTTGCCTGCCTGATATTAGATAAAGCCATTTTGCCAACAAAGGGCTACCTGTTCCATTGTTTAAAGCTCATCAGGTGCTAGACATAACACAAGAACCTGCACTCACAAGCCAAACAAAAAACAATAACCAGTAATAATATTACTATAGTGATGATAAAAAAATAGTATGAAAACTTAGAGTAAACTTTCAAAGTTTCCCTACATTATATTGGAACAGCAAAATTTTAATTTTAAGTGGCAAATTGTCAGTACTTTTAAAGAGATACTATGATAACAACCACATTTTTAAGCTTTTAGTTTGCAGCCACCATTTTTGAGGTTAAAAGTCCACTAGCTTACAGCTCAAGAACATGCAGGGAGCTTTTGAAAACTAGCTATGGTGTTGAGGTATATCTATAAAAGGCTATTGTTACAACACATTGATTTATTATTCCTCATTTGTAAAAAAATTTAAAATAGATAGCAGTTTAATTAAATGTAGAGATTTTGTTTTAGATGATGATTTAATTTTGAGTCTTATAGAGTTTGATGCATGTGATGTTAGTATAACTGAAATACCTTCAATATAGGCTGACTAGCTTCCAACTGTTTTCGAATATGATTCTGTTTTTTTCACTTCAGTTCTTAGTTTGCCTTTTTTGACTTAGTTCTACAACTAAAACTCATTTCTAACTCTTTTCTAGGTGACAGTCCATCCATTCATCCATTCATCTGTCCATTCATCCATCCATCCATCCATCCACCCGCCTGTCCAGTCATCTATATCCACCCATCCACCTATCCAGTCATCTATCCTTCAGTCCATTTATAGATAAGCAGGATTAAAGTTAATCTGTTATATGACTATTTTGTACAGAAACTGGCTTTGGCAGCAGTGGACAAAGTGAACCAGATTTTAGACAGGCAGTTGTACCCACAGCTCATCATTTTCCAGGGGGTCAGACAATTCCTCCCCCAGTAGGACCTTCACAAGATCTGTACCCAATACATGCCGCAGTAGAGAGTGGTATTGGACATGTCACACAGGGTAAGATATAACACAAACTAAATGGACAGTTTTGTTTAATGGGATAAGTGGCAGCAGCAGTGGTGGTGATAGTGGTGGTGATGGTGGTGATAATGATGGTTATATGATGGTAATGGTATGTGATGGTACTGTTGGTGTGGTGATGGAGATCTTGATATCTTTTTGTCTATTTCTCCCAGAAACATCAGTGGGAGGACCAACTCCTTCAGGTTGGAGTAGCCCAACCACAGCAACCTTCTCTCAGACTTCACAAGGTGGCCAGGGATTCTGGTCTCAACAAGAACCTGTAGAAGACACTGGACCAGTATCCAAACACCCTCGTATGTTTCAAATTTCAAAAAATTATTACAAGACAATCTTCACTCCATGGATGCTTTGACTTCATTTGATTAAACATGAATGAAATCCTACCTTACAACTTGTCTTGTATCTTTCTCAACAGCTCCTGAACACTGGTGCTCAATAGCTTATTTTGAGCTTGATCAACAAGTGGGAGAGATCTTCAAAGTTACCTCAAACTGTCCGTCTGTCACTGTCGATGGTTATGTAGATCCTTCTGGGGGTAATAGATTCTGTCTTGGGCAGCTTTCTAATGTTCATCGAACTGAAGCCAGTGAGCGAGCAAGATTGCATATTGGTCAGTATTTAATACAGTAAATAGGGATCCAAAAAATTCTTTGAAATAGACCAAATCACTTGGGTATTTTCCTAATTTAGACCACAGGTACTGTCATGGTCTTGGGAATAAGATTCTTTGTTTGAGGTAAATTCCATATTAATGTATCTTCTCAAGCATTACCATTAAAGAAAGAAATAAAATCCAGGGGAATAACACATGATCTGAAATGGGAAAACATTACACCCAAGTTGATTTGGTCTATTAATTTGTACATAGGAATAAAGTCATTTCTTTTCTTCAATCATTCAACTTTCATTCCTTTGATACATTTTCTTGGTTTTCATTGAACCATTTACTTACTCCTTTTTCATTCATTCATTCGTTTATTCCTTGTTTTTCTTTAGGTAAAGGAGTTCAACTTGACTTACGAGGAGAAGGGGACGTTTGGGTGCGGTGTCTGAGTGAGCATAGTGTGTTTGTACAGAGTTACTACCTTGATCGGGAAGCAGGCCGTTGCCCTGGCGATGCAGTCCATAAAATATACCCTAGCGCATATATAAAAATATTTGACCTGCGTCAATGTTATCGGCAAATGAAACAGCAAGCTCATTCTGCACAGGCTGCAGCTGCTGCTCAAGCTGCAGCTGTGGTCAGCGGAGTTGGCCCTGGAGCCCTTCTTCCCCAGATGGGACAAGTAAGTGTTGGCGTTGATGATTTAAGGCGGTTATGTATTTTACGACTTAGTTTTGTGAAGGGTTGGGGTCCAGACTATCCAAGAAAGAGCATTAAAGAGACCCCATGTTGGATTGAGATTCATCTCCATCGAGCTTTACAGCTGTTGGATGAGATCTTAATAGGTATGCCAATTAATGAGCCACGGCCTCATGATGCATGACACTAGGGTAATTAATAGATAAAGTATCTTTTAATTCTATTATTGTCTTGATAACTAATAAGGTAGATCTTAACTACTATGGCTATCAGAATGATCAAATTCTATATTCTCCTTATCAATTTATTTAAAAATAAGGGGATTTCGAGAGAGATTATAGAATTTCATCATCCATTAAATAAGGAATGTCTTAAAATGCTGTTGACTTCTATGCAAATGGTAAATTATAGATCTATTGTCTGGCTTACAATTGCAGCAGTAAGAAGGAAATTCAGTTTTTAATTTAATCTAGAGTAGATATCATGTGGCTGTGAAAAGGCTTAAAGTTTGAACATGCTCTACTACATCACAGCACTCTGATTGGATGAGCATGAGCATGGCCTAAGACAGTACCTGTGGTACATTTTTTGCCCATACGAAATCTACGCTATAGATGTTACACTAGTATGTTAATTGATACCGGTACCTAATTTTTGTTAAGAACAGAAAAGCATTATAAACTAGTGCTAGCTTACTGGTCATCAGAATGACCAGTAAGTTAGTGTGCATACCATTTGCTAAAATTATTTTTGATAAAATAAGAAATAACCATTGAAGTAAATTTATAGTATATTAATAGAAAATCTTAGAAAATAATTATAAAAATTGCCAGCTAGTTTATGGGAATGTTGTCAAATTAGTTAGTTAATAGTATTTTTTTTGATGTGTGCATATTGAACAAAATAGAACAGATCAGAAGTGGAAAATAAAATTCATTGTTACATTTTTTAACAATTAAATGGCTTTGCTCTTCCATCCTTAACCAAATAGAAAAGATTTTCCTGTCAGCACCAAATGTAACATTCAGTGACACACAAAAGGCTTCCAATCAAAGTTAAATAATTTCACGTAAGTGGAAGATTTACCCTTAATCAGCATTTGAATGACTTCCCCTTGAATGAGTAATAAGTTTGTTTAAGTTGAAGATTTACCCTTAACTGAACGGTGAAAGCACTTTGATTCTGAACCAATCAGAGGAAATTTCGTTTAAGTAGGAATTTTACCCCTCACTGACACTTGAATGGCTTCATCTGTGAACCATTCATTTCACTATTAATGAAATAGTGACATTTGAAAGGCTTTCAGTCCAATCAAATGTTTACCAAGCAAAAATGTATCTTTAACCACATTGTTTAAATATCTGATTTTAAGTTTCATTCCCACTTTCTTCTGAAAGTAGTTGAAGAAGACAGAAAACAGTAAATGTTCTTAAATTTAGAATTTCATTGGTTGGCATGTATTTAATGAGACTAAGTTTCTTCAACCAAAAGACAATTTATTTTTCCGAGCTTTTGGGCTCAAAGGCCCATCATCAGGGTGTAATGGTGTCAATAACGAACTAACTAGGAGTTGCAATTAAATGTGCGTGAGCCAACAAACGTAACCAAAATTAGAACATTTCATGTATTCTTATATAGCTCATGCACAATAAAGTGTGTGCAGTGTTTGCGGTTGTCTGGTTACGTTTGTTGGCTCGCGCACATTTAATTGTAACTCGTAGTTAGTTCGTTATTGATACCATTACACCCTGATGATGGGCCTTTGAGCCCGAAAGCCCGGAAAAATAAATTGTTTTTTGGTTGAAGAAACTTAGTCTCATTAAGTAAATGTTCTTGTTTGGGAAGATTCATGATCTTTTGTATTTAGCTAATCAAGGATGCCATTTTTCTGCCACAGAAAACCTTTTCAGTGTTGCAAAACCATGCAAATTGCATGGGAAGCCATTTAAATGTCACAGGAAACCATTCTAGTGCTTAAACCGTTTTAGCAAGCTGACCATTCTTGGATTAATTGAGTTTATTCAGAGTGGAAGCAAATGGTGCCATGGATTTTCTGTTCTAAGTTTGTCTCTCAGTACTGACTGCCGAGTTAAACTAAACTTGGTAACAATATCAAGTATTTTGTTTGAAAACAAAGTTTTTTAAATGTCACCAGTGACAACTTGCCTTTTGATACTAACATTTTGGCATTACAGAATTCTGATCTGTCAACCCCTGGCTGTAGTATCCAGCACCCCTGACCATAAGATATACCCACAGTTTTAGGTCGTGTATGATATGTTTAAGCCTAATTAAAGAAAAGTTGAAATTGCCCCACTTTTATCTATGACAGCTAGTTTATTTTGGTTCAAGATCATTTGATTCAAATTTGAGGAGCACTTTGTATGAATACCAATAGTCTTTCATTTCTTATGGCACAATTCCAAGTGCAGTGAAGCATGACAGGCTATCATATTTATGAAAAGTGCCCCTCAAAGTCCAGAATGAGAAACAATGGTGACTTTTTAATAGGTACCTACTGTGTCCAAACCCCATTCCTATGTAAATAGACTATAGCAAGTATCTCCAGCCATTGTCAAATGTAGTTAATACATTTCATGTGAACTAGATAATTTGAGAGGTTTTAGCAAAAACAGATTGATGGGACATATTTTTTCTGTATTCTTCTTGATCAAGTTTGTGAAAATGATTTTTATTTTTCAAGGAGAGAATAGATTCTTGTGCTGTTTTTGGCTGAAACCTCTTTGACATAGGACTGACTGTGTGACAGTTATTTATAGATAGTAAACATGGTATATTGGATGACGTGGCTCTAACAATACTGTAACATTGTAAAAATAGAGTTAAAGAAACAATAAAGATAATGCACTTTAAACAAGGAATGTTATCTGCATCTTTGAAATACTGATTTAGCTTGTGAGATGACCTACGAAACAGGACTAGTCATTATTTAGAAGGTGGGGGAAGATATGGGTGCTTGAAATCCTGACAGCTGGAAATCTGAGCTTGGGAAGGAGGGAACTAGTGCAAGTAGCGGGTTGGGTGGTTCACCAATTTTTATGCACAGATATAGACAGTGAAGATGGTAATGAAAAAAAAACAAAACGTGCACAATGAAATGGGGCAGTCATGCAGGAAAATTGTAACATGATATACCTAATTCTGCACCAGTAGTCCCCCGACCCCTTTTTGAAATGTCACATGATTTATTTGTTTATTTGTTTAAAGGGATAAAAATTCAAGTTGACACTAGTATTTTTAACAGTTAACAGGGAATAACAAATGTAAACTCTACCTAGCACAGTAATTTCCTTTAACATGCATTTAGAGCGAGGTTTTAGGTATCACGTGATATTTCTTTTAGTCTAAATGTCTTTTCTTCGGAATTGTAGCTTACTAGTGTATATTTGTAGCGGAATTGCGTCATAGCCGGACGGTTGTGTTCGGGAGATGACCCGTATCCCGCAGAAATCCCGTCAGGTTGAAGGAGATCCAAACAGAGACGCTTCCTTGAAGAATCAGTGGGAAGCTCCATATATAGAGCAAATTTTGAACGTTATTTCCTCAACGTAAATGTGCAAAATCTACACATATCTAAGAATTAACAACTAATAAGCAAAACTGTTTAGCCATTAAGAAAATAACCAGGAATTTTGAGGTCGAATTTGCAGCTTGTTTGGCTTGACGTGAATTTTTCCCGCGCAAATAATGCCACCAAAAAAACGACAAAAAACCGATAAAGGTAGGACAACGAAGATATTTCTACTTAACTTTAGCTTTAAATTGCCATTCTAAGAATTCACAGCTAAGTTAATGGGATTTTTTTACATTATATTTTTGATTTTGCTAACACAGGTAGACCACTGTCAAAAATATCAAATATTAAGTTTTTATTTTAGATTCAAAAGATGATGAGAAAAAGGAAGATAAACCCAGCAAGTCCACAATAGTAAGTATTAAAATATTATTAATAGTGTTTAATCATCAGTAAGTATAATGCACCTATCAAAGTAAATCTGTGGGGGGAGGGGGTGCTGACAAAAGTCAGGCATTTGATCACTTTTCAGTCCCAAGAGTCGAGGCATGTGATCAGGCCAGCTTCCAAGCAAGCATGAATTACATGTGCTTTTCACGATCAGTGGTTGACATTGACTTATAAACAGGTAAGTTTTCTCCTCAGACAAGGGGCATTTGTGATCATTTGATCTGTGTTTGTTTCCTGGCACTTGCGTTTTGACAGAAATTTGTTGCTGTCAATCAAATCCCCACCCTTTGCCCACACTCCCCCAATCTGGGTTTACTTTGATAGGTGCATAACCAAGTCTCTACCTGGTTGGCATGGTAACATGGTTTTTTCCTATACTACACTTATGATTATCTTGTTGAATATACAGGTTTATACAAGATGGCTGATGAAGTCAGAACCAGAATCAAGAATTGAAAAAGGAGTTGATGTTAAGGTATGTGACAAAAAAAATGTTACAAGTGTTCATTTCTCCATTCACAACCTCTCCCAGAAAGTTTGAAATTTCCAAGGGGTGGGGAGGGTCTGAGGAAGGTATATTTTGTAGTTCCATAAAATATCCAGAACTCCCTCATGGAGAGGGATTGGAATTTCCAAGGGGTGGGGAGGGTCTGAGGAGGGGATATTGTGTAGTACCATCAAATATCCATACCTCCCCCATGGAGGGGGATTGGAATTCCCAAGGGGTGGGGAGGGTCTGCTCATGAGTAGGGTAATTCCAGAAAGTAATGGTCCCTGAATGAACTGACAATATTGCTATGAAATTCTGTTCAGTTTGGAATTGAAGATCTTAAGAAAGAACCCAATCAAACTGCATGCTGGGATGGAGTGAGGAACTATCAGGTAAGCATATCACCTGTGAGACAACTAAAACTACTTTGCAGCCACATTTAATTTTTTCAACCCCACCCCTCCCCCCTTATCTCTACTTCGTGGTTGAGGAAGTCCATTTTTTTCTTGCTTTATCCCAAGAGGTCTGAGCAATAGCAAGCTTGGTATGATTTTGATAGAAGAGACGATGCTTTTCAGTCAGTACTTCATTATTTATCATTTATAGAGTTGTTTCTCTCAAAACACGTTCAATGAATGATGAAGTACCAGCTGAAAAGTGTCGTCTATCAAAATTATACCCAAGGAATTTTCACATCATTAATGATTCCACCGACAGTAATCCATTTATTGGAAAGACTCCAAGCTTTTCCCGTTTTTGTTGTTTCATATGCATGTCTAACAGTTTAAACCCTTTGGGGGAAGGGGGTATTCACAGTGCACACCCAAGCACTGGCACAAGATACTTCTGTGTTCCGACAATGGGTACCCAAGATATCAATGTTAAGAGCTTGTACTTGGGCATGGGATATGTGTCAGTGATTATGGCGTGAGCATTTGAAAAAGAGACATGCTCAGACACTGTGCTTGTACATCAAGTATGACCACACCCTAAGATATCCAGTTTATCCCTATACACTTATTGCTCCAAGAATAAAACTTTGTATGGATGCCGTTGGCTTTATTAATTTTTAACTCTTTCATTCTTAACATTAAAATAGGCTCGGAACTTCATGCGTGACCAGATGAAGTTAGGTCAATTAGGGTTTTTTTATCACAGTAACTGTAAAATACCTGGTATTGCTGGCATCATTGAGGTAACTTAAATATTTATTAACTTGAACTATTTCTGAATCTTGGAAGTCCTGCTATAAGGGGCCAGTCATTAATTAGGCTGGTGCAAATGGGTGGAGGGCCATTGTTGTTCATGCAAACAAGGGGAAAGTCAAAAATCTGTGCAGGCATTTGAGGGGGATCATATCAATTGATGTAAGATATTATGGGGGGAGGGGAGGGTCACACAAATCTGTGCAGGCCTTTG
>JAAAQI020195883.1:0-21547 GCA_011800005.2 Stichodactyla mertensii
TTTTACGTGTGCTGAGATACGACATTTCTCAGTGGTAGAAATCCTTGTAAAACACTATAGTTTATATAATAAAAAAAAAGGTATTATAGGCACGGGTTAGAATGCAAATATATACAAGGAAAGGCTAACTGTAAATAATCCTATTTTTAAAACCTCAATTCCGCTCTTTTATTAAGGAATAACACAGGGAAATTTAGGTCTAAAATAAGAATTATTTATAGACTTGAAGAAAAGAAAAGATTATAAAAAGGGGAAGTTTAGCTACTTTGTCAGGTGAGTCAGTAACCATAAAAAATTTCAGTTTCTAAATTGCAAGAATTAATTAATTTAAAGTTGAGAATTCATTTAGAAATACATTCAAACTAAACGATTAAAAAGGAAAAAGGTTAGTAGGTAGTCAAAAGGAAGGAGTACATAACATAACGGTAGTTTACTTTTGAAACAACTTCTTTCATTACACAGGTAGACAATTTTGTTTGCGATTTCTAAGAGCACCTTTTTGGAAAAACTAGTCAAAATTTAAAAAAAAAGTAAAAAAAAGTAAATTAATTAATAAAAGAATCAATGAAAGAAGCTTTAGCATAAGGCGAATGTTGTTTCATCATGCTCACCAGTTCACTCTTGGCGTGATTTGTGGACAAAAAGTTGTTACCATGACTACCTGTACATCTTTCCGTAATTCACTCCTTGCAATGTGCACATAATCTTGTTATGAATTGATCAAATCAATCTAATTTTTACTTCCAGAATGGAGCCAGCATTGTGATGTTACATCTTTTAAAGTTGGTCACACAAATGTCAGTCACTGAAAACCTTAATCATGAAGCCAGACGCTTTTTTAGCAAATTAAGACATTCAGTTTTTTTTTAGAAATGATTACGAAAGGCTCGAGGTGTTATAAAGCTAATAAAGAATCAGGTGTGATCAATGCTCTGCTCCAGGTAATTTTTCTTTCAAAAGTAATAATGTTTTTTGTACCTTGTATCTGTTTAGGGTGAACAAACTGCGCTTTCATCAGGAGAACTGTCAGTAATTGGGCGCTTGAAGCAAACATGTTTACCTGCATGTAGGGTGTATTTAGGTCGACCCAACTGAGCTATCGTTATGTGTGCTAAGAACTTAGGGTAAATATCAAAAAACCAGACAGAGCGATTTGTTTCAAACCGTCTGGAGTAAAATAAGGTTTTTAGAAAAACAAGAAACAGGTGATGCAAAGCTGGAAGGCACACAAATATAACTTGGACCAAACATTGTTTTCAAAAATTCTCTTCTCTAAGAGTTTATTTTAATTTCGACAATTTTTGGCAAAAACTGCTAGAAACTAGCTAAGCTCTCCAAGTCAAATTCATGCTTACTAGTAGGTTGTTTGATGAAATTTTAAGTTGTTTTCATTAAATAACGCAGAAAGTCCCTTCTTCCCTGGACTAAGATATGGGATTCTAGTGAGCATTGCCATAAAAATGTGGTTTACCGTCTCTAGAATGAGTAGTAGTCTGAGCTGAATTTTTACTACCAAAAAATATATGAAAATATTGGTTAGAAAATAAAGTTGGAATGACGACGGATATTCCATTGTGTGAAATTGGTATTAAAAAACAATTATCATGACTCTTTGACACAAGAACGAGGAACGTCCCCTGAATGTCCAAAGAAGACTGCTCGCTGTCAAGGAACCAAAATCGTCTGTAAAAAAATGCATTAGCTACGCTTAAGAAAAATCTCAAAAGACTGGAAAACTAAGTTTGATAATAGAAAAGAAGATTGGCAATCATATATAATGTCACCGTGAGAATCCCTAGCGGGAAGTCATTGATATCCTTCGTATTCCACGACGAAAGAGCCGGTAAACATAAGCTGGCAAACATAGAACACATCTGTATGAAATCCAACAGCGCTTTTTGAATTCGATATTACAGTCTTACAAAACTCGCAATACAACAATAGATTAATGCTTAGTTTCGGTGCTTTACCGCCCGAAACAATGTCGAAAGTAACTCTAGAAAAAGAGAAAGAACGGATATGAAAGAAGGCGATCTATGAGACGCAAAATGTGCCGTAAAATAAGGTGAGGTCATTAAACCGTGAGGGAAGTGCGGTGTCTTTGTGTATAAATCACAATGTCATAAAATACAGTGAAGATAATGAGGATAAATCATTCTAACTTAGTTTAATAGGATTTGTACTTGAGGTAAGATTACCATTTGTGTTCTAAATACAAACTGACGTCGTTTGAAGATGAGATTCATTTGAGCAATGAATTGGGAAATGAGATTACACAAAAACCCAAGCTACAAATTCCGTTACTTGAACTCCATATTTACTACCAAATCTTAAGTCAAATAGACAAAAAGCAAGACGAAAAGTGCTACTAAAGTGATAAAATATAATAGAAGAACTAATGTTAAGAAAACACCGAGCCCTCCATGTTTATTTTGGAATTATTTCAAACGATTTGAACTGAGAGCCAGCTAGCTAGATGCAGGAATTCACTTTTTCAAACTATATGAGAGGAAGCGATTTGGTAGTATTGAACGAAAGGTCGACTTTAATAACCAATACATCCGTCCAATTGATTTAGTTTTCAAATTAAGTAAAATAAATTCTCTAGATAATTTCTGGTCGGTGAAGCTTTGCGTTTCATCAAGACATTTAGGATAGGAAGCTGAAATTAAGAGTAAAGTTTCAGGGAAATGTTTATAGTTTACATGCCCTTTGCCGTGTTTTCAGAGATTTGAGAAATATTTGGTGTTTTCCCGTGGTAAGAGAGAATTCGTGTGAGGTTAGCAATAATATTTCCGATGGGGAAATTTTTAATCATTTGATTTTAGCTGTCGTTCAATTAACAGTGGAGCACCGCAATTGAACGAACAATCCAGTAATAATATCGATAATTCCTTCCCAAACCTTCCTAAGAGAATAATAAAAACGTAAAGAGATCATTGTTTGCTTAAGCAGGTCTTGGGTACATCACTAAACTATAAAAATTGTATTAAAGAATCTTAAAAATGATTGTGCAAAAGATGAGCGTTTGTTTATTACTAACTGAATGATTTGTACTTCATTCACTTGGACTCCTTCTCGCTTGGAATTGTGTTTTTTATTCTCTCTCACAAAACTACCATCGAAATCAAGTTTAACAATAGGGCACACGCTTCTAGCTTTAAGACCTGTATTCCCTCACTAGGTCAAGTTTGAACTGGAATTATTTTATCCCAAGGACTAGCATTGTATCGCAAGTATCATCAATTCAGGCCTTCAAATGAATAAGTTTCCCTCTTGTTTCAATCAAGACATACTTAGGAATATACATAATTTAATTGCAATGTCTTTGTTTTATTTTAAGGACAAGCACTTGAAATCCCCAACCATTAACTGAATGAAAGTGAAGTAGGTTTTAAAAACACGAAAAGGAAAACAAACTAAGTTTAATCAAGAAAAAATATTTCAAATTGGTGTATTCTAGGCTACTCTCTTCGTTTGAAACACCTCATTCAATTCTGTTGCTTGATACCTTAATATCAAGATACCTTTTAGATAGTACTTGTTGCCCTGAATCATTTGAGAAATTAGTGGTCACTTTTCTTCATTTTGTGCATTATAAAGTCCTTTATCTTAATGGTATAAAGCTGTTAACAGTACTCCACATTCGTCTCAGCAAGGTTGAAACAAAACCTAATGTGTTTTTAAAAGGTGATATGGCTCGCATTTGTTTGAGCTATTCTTATACTTGTTGTATTTCCAAACTCTGTCGGAATAGCAGAGTGTTGTCTTTCAACTTTAAAATGAACCTTTTCTGCCTAAACTTTAAGCAAAGAATCCATGTTTTATTCTAAGGTTTCTTTTCAGTGATGCCATCACATATGAACCTTGGTTCAAAAGAATACACAAAGGAATAGTCAAAGCTTTAGAAAAGAAAACTTATCAATTCATAAACATCGAGTTTTCCTGTTTAAACGTGTAGAATTAAGGTGGATTTTTGGTTTATATTCGACCACCAACATTGCCTGAAGACGTCTGCACTGAATAAATTGATATATATTCCCTCCATAAGGACTCAATGATGAGTGCCAACAAAGTCATAAATCTATACCTTATGGCGTCCTCGTGAACGCGAATTCTATTTCAAAATCTGGACGTATAAAGCCCAAGAATCAAAGAAAACCCCTCAAGCAAGAAACTATAATGTTGAGAGTACTAAACAAATCGATAAAGGTTCTAGATCGGTAAAACAGCGGTTAATTGTGTTCATGCGGGCGAGGTATTTTTCTTTGGAAATTGGGCAGTCTTGCGTCTCCGTGCTGAAGCGATAGGCCGAAACAAAGCCTGAGAGAAAAAACATGGTCTAAAATCGTTTAGAATTTCAGTCTTTTCGACCAAAGCCGTTCAAATAAGCTTCAATAGTTAATGAAGATGAAAATAATGAGAAAAGTGTCAAAATCGGATGTTGGAGGTGGCGGACGTTCATCCTGAAACCTTCCTCTTTAACACGTATGGTATTATGCAGGCTTGTGATATTATTAAATGAAACTCAGTAACCCCAGACATAGGGGAAATCTAAAAACATAGAAGCTTACCTGCAGGATTGGCAACCTGAGTGAAGACGCAAGGATCACCATGAAGTTCGCTGACGAAATCTAGCTTCCTCCTGAAAAGCGTGACGGGTATTCATACGAAGGATAGAAAGTTTTCATTGTACAAGAATGTACCACCTTCAAACGACCCGCCATCTTTCCTTCGAATAAAGGGCAAAAAAAAAACGCTTGTCCCGTTGGAAGGATATCCTTGCGTTTACTAAGCTCCATCTTCCAAACACCTCACAACGGGTTTAGGTTGAAAATTCTAGGTTGAAACTCGAGTCGATGGAGCCCAACGCAGCATGAGTCTGAAAGAAATGACCAACTTTGTATGATTAGAACCTGCTGTGATTCAACCCTTTTCCAACCCCACACCGAGCGCGCGAAAAAGACAACACTTAAGTTGCTTTCTTACTGTATTTAAAGTGGTGTTGTTTATTTTGAAGATTGTTAGTTTTACAAGGTTTTAAGACTTGTTCGTCTTGCGTGAAAAGTTCTCGTGTTGACTTAAGAATTTCAGGCAGATGCCGACACAGTCAAAAAAGAGCCGCTCTTTTCAATTAGTTTCTCGATGGGCCTCGCACAACAGAGCCATTGTCCAACTTTCCCTTTGTTGTTTTTTGTAGGGTTGCTGTTAAATCGATCGCACTTTATTGTATACCCATCTCCGTCTATTTTGACCCTATTTGTATTATTTTGAGCGTCAACGAATTGATCGGCTGACTGGACTTGGACAATAGTGTCGAATTTATTAGTCCTTGATATTGCCCTCGGCAAATTCGTACAAATTATGGCGGCTTTGATGATTATTCTTTGAAAATCCGGCTCTTTTGCAAGACCAACGAATCGTTTTATTCCTTCCTGCGCCATCAATGGAACGGAAGATATAATTGGTTGAAAAAAAATATATCAAAGTTTGTTTTTAGTAGTATTTGAAAGTCCGAACGTCGGTCCTTGACAAATATAACTAATAACACTTTATATTTCTAACCCCTGGTTTCGCGGATTAAAATTGAAACGTTTAGCGGACAATTCATAATACAAATACAATATCTAGATTAATGGCTCAATGTACTTCTGTTGTATGTCATTTTTAGTTCAACGTGAATTGACTTCATGAGCCAGTTAGCTTGCTCGGGCTCTAACCAGAAACGTGAATTAACACGAGTTTTCAAACTCATTTGGAGTTTCGAACCGCTTTGCAAGATTCGCAAAAGCCGGCCCCCGAGGCGTAAGCGGCATTGCATTGTGAGAAAACGTTTATCTTCCATATAGATAAGTTGTCTTGCTTATAGTGACTTTCTTCTAAGTTTAAGTAAATGAGTAAATAAGATACGCTGGAGCGAGCTTGGGCTTAGCCAAACCAGAAGAGCCAAACCAGAAGAATTGAAATTCAGAGATACACTTAAACTTGAAGTGATACCATCACACAATTACTTTCCTGTTCTCACACACTGATCGCTATCTACCCTGCTATTCAAGAATGGCTGTTGTGTTTCGTTTTTCTAGTTCTCACAAAAAATCTAAATAAATTCAAACGATTCTACCTTCCTTGTGAAATCTTGCAATTAAGTAGTTCATCATTCATATAGGAAATGTTCAACACCGGTGTGGTAATGTTAAACTGTATTTGAGCAAACACTTACTAAGAGCACAACTTCTATCCCATATAAACAATTTTTTTATTTCGCTCGTTTTTGTTCAACCTCTTCATCGAACAACCTGCCTTGAACAGACAGTATATTTACAATTTACATCTGGGAGTTGATGGAGTTGATGCATTTCGTACCGGCCACCGAGCAGCAGACTAAGTCTTTGAAAAATCAATATTCGAACCCTTGACATGCTTTTTCTTTTTCGCTTACCTATAGTTTCGAAAGGAGACCTTTTTCTTTTTTCGTTTTATTTATATATGTATATGTACAAGACATTTAGGATACTGGAATTAAATTCCTAATCGGATTGTTAAGAAAATAGAAGTACCTTTCTATACCGTATTCTTTTCCAATAGTCGCATGGATTTGTTTGAAAAAGCGACCGTTCCTTGCTTACTAGAACTAACGACATTTTTTCGCCATTAATTCTGTAAGCTTGAATGAGTACTAACAGTTGTGTATGCAAATGAAAAAACTGTTCTATGATAGTTTTCAATTCAAATATAAATATTTTCTGGCCCTGATTTCTCGGCGCTTTCAGACGCCTCTCGGTGTCGGTTCCTAAGATTTGAACTTCCTGTGGTCTTGGACATTTCGGCGTCTCGCAGTCTCCATTTGTAACTTGGTACGAATTTAAAATTTCAAATAGCGGTGTAACAGTCTAGGATAGACCATTCGTCTACACGGAGCTTTCTTGTATTGTTCTCCGTTAGCTTTTCAGTGAAATCAAAGCAGTTAGGTGGCGAGTCCGTGGGAAGACACGAAAAAGAAATCCCTCAAGCCCCAATCATGGAGACGATCCCGAACCCTTATTAGTTTAGCAGAGTCTTTCTATTCTTAGTAGGATGCCAAAGCGGCTTGACTAGGACCGATAGCCGTTGGATTGTCCACATGAAAGTGTTCGTGATGTGTCGCGGCGCCTGGGATTCTGTTAAACCACTCCGACATTGGGGGGTATGTTGAGGCAGAGGGAAATGGTGGTGAGCTGGATTTTCCATTTTGTGAAATCTCATCTTGGGGACTACTTTCGATGCCAGAATCGGACGGCTTGGCGTGAAGTTTCATGTGTTTTCTCAAAGAGCTCGGGTGAGTATAGCTTTTATTACAACCATCGACCTTGCAGATGTAAGGCTTGTCCGATGTGTGAACATGCGAGTGCTTTTTGCGATCGCTCGAGTTTGCAAACCTTCGATCACAGCCAGGATACTCGCAAATGAAAGGCTTTTCTCCGGTATGAGTTCTCTTATGTATTTTCAAGTTTTCCGAGCGAGCAAATAGTTTACCACAGCCCGGAAAGGGACATGGAAACGGCTTCTCTCCCGTGTGGACTCGTATGTGGTTGATTAGCTTATACTTTGCCTTGAAGGGTAATCCATTCCGAGAACATTCTTTCCAGTAGCACACATGAGAAGAGCTCTCGGGACCTCCAACGTGATCTTCCGCCAGATGAGCAACGATGTCATGCATTCGGAAAAACTGTCTTCCACACGGTTTTCCCTTGCTTCCCGGCTCAATCCATTCACACGTAACAACATGGCTTAACGGCTGTCGAAGATAACTTGGTGGCATCGAAAGACCAGGATGAGGCATGTACTCGTACCGCGGTGGCACGAAGGGACTCGCGTACTGTGCAAGCTCGGGCTTATCATCTCTCGGAAAGGAGAATCGATATGCTTGACCTAAAGATCCACCGTTTTGAGGATAATGGCCAGGAGGATCATGTGCATGGGCAACAGAGAAGAATCCATGTGGAGAGCCGTTGCCGCCATCGCGATGGGGATCATGTAAACTACTGTAATGGTTGGGATGTAGTGGATGTACAACTGAGCCATGAAGCATATTGTGTTGCCGAGCCACACTCGCTCCTCTTGGAACTCCAGTTTCTGTGAGTCCCATGGCTGGGTTTGAAGGACGAACGGCTGTTGTCGGTCCAGAAGTGAAATTTTCTTGCCCCGCAAAGATGAATTCATGCGACGAAGGACGAGAGGATCGCGTAGTTTGTCCAGTTGAATAAGGAAAGTGTGCACTGGAAGAGTTGCTGTAGAGATCTTGTGAAGAAGTCATTGTAAAGACACCAGGAGCTCGAGTCAGCGTCTCGTGATTGTTCACTCCTAAGTCTTTAATTGCGTGAGAAGGCAGTGGAAACCTGATTGAATGAAGCGAATATTCTTTGTTCAAAACCACGTCCTTCCTATTATGAAATGGTTGGTGGACGAGTGAGGCTTTCGTGACACGATCCGTGTTTATACCTCTAATGTCATAACTAAGAATACTTCTACTCTACGAAAGGTTTCTATATGACAAGATGACACTCTGGATCGTCTATGGAGCTTTGTCCGTGCTGTGTTCTCAGTCAAATCCGCCTTGCAGTTCACAGAGCATCTGTACTAAGCAATGTTGTGTACCCAGCGTGATAATTCTCTTTATTGTAACTTGGCTCTTATGCTATTTGATTGGCATCGTCGCTTTATTGATAGTTAAACAACCAATCAACAAGACATAGCCTGCGGGGTGTGAGCTTCGATAAATATTTGAACGCTCTTTGGTTCTATCAAAACCAATCAGTTGTTAGTATTTTTATAATAGCTTCCTTCGGAAGGCAAGCTCATTTTCAATTAGAAAGAAGTTTGTGTTTTGGGTGATCGAAGATGACTTTGCTGCAAGGAAATGTTCGAACTCTCCACGAGGGCATTTTGGATTTTTCCCACTTTCTTCCCCAAACAAGATCATTGAATTTCTGTCAATATTTGTCCTTCAGACCACGACGTGTCATTTTTTAACGATCTAACCAATATTTACTATTAGTTCAAGGACTGTTTGATTATGGGGGAGGGATGCACAAACTGTCCGCAACTAAGGATTTCTAATTGGCTATTTTGACCCATATACCCCCCTGTGGAGTCTATCTGTGATCCTTGATGTAACGGATGGAGACGTTACTGACCTATCTATAATCCGTGAAAAACTCTGTTGTTTTGACATGATAATCATTCATATAGGTCTTATTAATCAACACAAGAAAAAAATATGCCCGGGCAAGAAATCTTAAGAGGGAGTTTATCTTCCTTTATTGTATATGAAATATGAGCAAGCTTGTCGTTTGTTGTATTTGAATAGACTGACACTTGAAGGAAATTTCGAGCATAATACAGAGGATTAAATAATGTGTGGTTTAAACATCGCATTAGACAAGGTGTCGAACTACGATATGGACTTTTTGCACGCAATACTCCCGAGTCAATATTACGACACCTTTTTAAACAAGGTCATATATTTGTGAATAAGATGCAACTGATCTACCCTAAACTTGTCACTCGTTTTCAACGGTTGGTTGAGTGAGAAGTAATAGCGGTTGTTGGATAATAGCTCTATGTTGATATACCGTCAACAATAGTGCTTCAACTTGAGTAGTAATCATATGCATCTCAGAAAGTCGATTATCTAGGTATACTCTTTGATGATGCCGCCTATCAATCAGCCGTAGCAAGCAAGATATCTTCAGCGCGTGGAGTTGGCGCTTAGACAGCAATTTCGTCCCTGAGCCATTAAGCTTTAAATCTTATAATTCTCGTATTGTGAACGCTTTAATGAGTACTCGAGTTAATTAAAAAAGATTGAAGTTTGATAAAGCAGCTTTCATGCATATCGTTGGCTTGGCGTAATGATAATAATTACAATTTGAAGCTATGATCAAGCTATGATGATGATTTATTTGACAATATTATATAAGCCTTGATGACTGAAATCCTATCTTTTCATTAGAGCCCATTTCGCTTGTATCAAGTTTTATGCCGGGCTCGCTAAAGTTATAATTAAGGTTGATAGTTTTATGAGATTAACTATAATTTGGGAAACAAATGGCTGGAAAAGCACATCTGTTGATTTTTGCACGCAAGTACGAACTTGCAGGGGTCTAATGGAAGCTAATGTGAGGCTTAGGATGGTAAATAGGAAGGATGGAACCTGAGATTTCAAAGTAAACAAAGAGGAAAATAAAGTAAACAAGGTAGCTTGTTGCTATGTAGACTTTAAGATAAAACAAAGAAAGAGAAAAAATCAAGTAGCTCTAAAAAAAGTGTAAAAAAAAAGCAACACTGGGTAACGCATACTGAGGAGGTACCATAGAGACTTTGAGAGGCATAACCAAGGATACATAAAGTGAAATTAAGTAGAATAGTTAGAATGATATTCTGTACATGTAATTTATATCCGAAAGAAGAGGTGAAGTGTCTCTTGAGATGGTTTATATTTTCAGCATAGATGGTAAATTTTGAGCTCAATGCTGATGTACAAAACAGAACAAAAGACTATTAATAACAAGGTCAATGTCATAAACTATGACTAACTTAGTTCAATAATATCATATCTTTGCCTTTTAACCTTTTTTTTTTTCTTTTCTTTCTTTCTTTCTTTCTTTCTTTCTTTCCTTCGTTCCTTCTTTCTTTCGTTCCTTCTTTCTTTCTTTCTCTCTTTCTCTCTTTCTTTCTTTCTTTCTTTCCTTCTTTCCTTCTTTCCTTCTTTCCTTCTTTCCTTCTTTCCTTCCTTCTTTTTTTCTTTCTTTCTTTCTTTCTTTCTTTCTCTCTTTCTTTCTTTCTTTCGTTTCCCTTTCTTTTATTCTTTTCTTGTTCTTGTTCTTCTTTTCTTTTCTCTTATTTTTAATTAGTTAACAGCTCTTGAAAATATTGACTCAAGTCTTATCAAATACATTAGAATATTTTTTCAAGTCAGAATTTTCGCAAAGAACTTCAAATCTATTTTTCTCATTTCATGTTCTTAATTTAGTTTCATTGACGTCAATCCGCCAAACAAGAGTTTAAGTTAGTTTCATTGTGAGAGGGGTTTACCACAGCAGTTGGTCCGTGCATCACTCTAGCCGCGAGTTCCTAACCATCCATCTTATTGGTCGACTTTGCCAAATATTGCGTTCACTTGTACACAAGCAAGTTGTGTGTACAAATTAGGCGTGGTGTGAACTTACAAATGAAATGTGCCTAAAGCATGTTTCGTCTTAAGAAGCCGGTTTGGGGAACCTCCATTTGAGAAAATATATATTAACCTTTAAGCTTATTATGGCCATTAGAACATGTCTGCAGATAAACCGTCAGGTGTCCTAAGCGTCGGGAGGTGCAGGCTAATTCCTAGATTATATGTTAGGATATCTTCAAAAAAAATCCGATAAATTACTCTTAAAAAGGTTTTATTTTGATTAATGTAATTATCAAAAAATACCAAAGAAAGCCAAGATTTAAAGATTTTTATTATTATTATTATTTTTTAATCAACGCGAAAAAATAAAGAAAGGAATCATATGCAGTAGACATTGCGTGACTAAAAGCTCACAACTCGGTTGGACGGCAAGCCTCACATCTTTTCTATAACCATGAATCAACTTATTAATAATAAATAGCACGAATAGATCTGTTGGTACGCCATCTTGTTTTAAGGCCCAAGAGAATATTACAATGAATTGACTTCAGTGAGATAAGTCGTGTTATCGCAAATCGGACAAACTCCTTTCGATGTACACAAATGCGAGACAAAAAAAGAGAGTTGGGCTCGCTATGGGGCAGTTTTGGGTCAATTCAAGCTGTGACCATCAGATTGAATAATATCAAACATGCAAATTTTTTGGTATTTTTAATTATTTTAACGTCTCCCTTAGGCCAACGCGAAGTTCTCATAATATAAACAATCTGGTTCGCGCACCCCTGATAATTTTTGGATAACTAACCCTTGTGGAGATGTTTCCTTTTCGTCGTGTAACAGAACTAGCCCGTCAAGATAAAACCTATAAATTTTCTTTTGATTTGTGGATTATAAGTTCATGGTCCAAGTGGGACAAAATCGGCGTTATATTGTGAAATGAAAACAGAAGTCGGCTATCACAATGGGATATCGCATATTTTAGTATCATTGTTGTTCGCTTGTATTTTCAAGGAACCGCACTATTATCCGAAAAAAAACTTTTATGAAAGATTTTCAGTAAAAAAATAAGAAATGAAAATTCAAAGATAAATAAAGCCGGCCATTCGTTAGTCACAGAGTCCCCCCCCTTCCCCCTTTTTTAAATCTTTTTCTTCTATTCGTTGTTTTTTCTTCGGTGTTAGAGGATGTTTTTAACGCTATTGTGGTTTGGAGAAGTAAAAGTTTAGTTTCAAGATTTCTTTCCATCAAAGAAACCTGTCTGATAAAAATGAAGGAAAGCAAATCATAGAAAGTTCAGAAAACATCCATCCAGTTTCTAAAAGTGTTCAAGATATAGGGCCACCAACCACGAACGCAACTAGCATCGAACGTGTTAAATAAACATTTTTATGGAGGGAAAAAAAGGCGTTTAAGTCCAGACTAATCTCTACTGCTGAGCTGCTAACTTCGACAACTCGTGAACAAATTTTCACTTCATTGATGGTCAAAGAGGATGCCCAAAGCTAGACCGGAACGTTCATCGCTCATCATCGCTAGGTAAAATAAGTTTTCAATAAAAGGTGCCGGCCATGTTTATGTATTTTAAAAAGCTCCAATTTACAAAATTTGGGGCCCTGCCAGACTTGAATATTAAACACGCGACTGTAGCCCGGATACGAAAACCCATTTAGTTTACTCTCATTATAGACGTCAAAACAGATTTTCAAAATCAGATTTTTCGATTAAGGGTAGAGATATCGAGTTAGCACGACCCATATGTGTGTGATCCCACACGATCGGTTACATCAGCAAAACGAAGGAACTATTTTTTCCAACTCGCCTCGGGCAAGGAAATTTAATAATAATATAAAACTTCAAAAGCTCTTGACCCATTGAACTTAGGCGGTGTTTGATATATAAACAGATTGACGTATGTAAGAAAAAAACTTTCCATAAAAGTTACACCAAGGTGCCTTAGATTTTGAGCCTTTCCTTTGTTCTGTATAATCTCATCAGCTTCATCATTTCTTGTTTTTTTCATTCTTATTGTTTTTCCTTTAAAATGTAATGAGAGAAATTTAATTACTGCTGCTCACTACAGTCGATGCGGGAGAGTGAAGATACCAAGGATCTATATTTTCCAAACAAGGCAATTATCAAAACGCTCTCCTTATCATTTTCATATTATCTACAATCAAAAAATGTGATCCAAGGGGTCCTCGGAGATTCCCCTCGCCGGCGGATTTAGCGGATAGCAATGAAGCCGAGGCATTTTTATTCTAATTTTTTTAACGAGTTTCCCATTCGAAGGAAGAATTGTCCTGTTCTTTGAGGTGAAAATTGTTGTATAATTCCAACATCACACATTGTCCAATCTCAGGATTGTTTTTCAGGAACTGAGTCCCATCCATATTCATATCTCTGCTAGAGGTCGCTAAGCGAGCTTGTGAGAGGTAAATTAATTGAAACCATTACAGCGATGAAGAATATTTCCCTTCGTCTGTGGTGCTTAAGACCCAGTCTATGGAACACGCGTAGACACGTCAACACCTACTTACCGATGCAGACCTTATGCGACTTAATCGTTTTTCCCAATGTTAAGGGAGAAAAAATAATCGTACAGACTAGTTTTCAAAGGCTTGAAAATCTAATTTCACTTAAAAACAGCACTAATTGTTTTACCTATTGATTTGCGCCTCGAAAATACAGTTTTTAATAACCCATTTCCCCGCGAAGGACAAAAGCTGTGAAATTGGAAATCAAACTTTTCACCGGAAGTTTGTTTTACAGCTCAATTGAGATTCACGTCCGATGAAAGAGGCGAATATGTATCTGCTTACAAAAGGTACTTCAAATCTTAAGTACACGAATAGTTCAATCAAGTGCGAAAAGATTTCTTGATGTGTTATATAGATAACTTTTGCCATTCACCGCCAGCTTTAGTTGGATATAACCAATGTGTATAGAAATCTCAACAATTTCTCAGGAACAATTTCCACACAATTATCTTAGAAGCAACTGGAGGATTCTTCACAAAACGTGTGCCAAAGTCATTGATTAACTCTCGCATCTTTAGACAAAAAATGAAATCTTTATACAACACAGAACCAATGTACCAATATCAGTACAAAAGGTCAAAGCGTTTGTACTTATGTTTTATTATTTAATAGATCAAAAATTGAGTGATTCGTTTTAATGAAAAATCTCTAACTCATTGTCAATTTGTATTGATCTTCTCTGAATTAGAAAGAAAGCTTACTCTAATTGCACTATTCCTCGATAAAAAGCAAAACTCGAAAAAGTGCGATAGCTTCGTATCCTTGATTGAATTACAAATATTTCTCTTGTTTTTTGATATTCTTTTTTTCAAAATATTTCGAAATTTATGTAGCTCTGAATTTGGGGATGTCTCGCTATGGGTGTAATTTCCAAGCCGGATTTGTTCATAAGGCAAAATAAATAACAGAACAATACTTATAAGTATATATAATTCTAATCATGACCGCAAACATTAGATAGTCAGTCTTCCATAATCAAATTTATTAATATAAAGTGATGTAAGGAAAGTAAATAAGACCTGACCACGGTAGAAAAATTTAGGTGAAATTGGAAGAGTATTGGTAAGTAATCTTTCAAAAGGATATCTGGCATTATTCTCTCTGGCAACGTTTGGAAAACGTGTCCTAACCATCTTCACAACCACATGACAATAGATCCTTAATAATTCTTAAAATTTCTATTTAAAACGACAGTATATTTTCCTACTTTTTGGGGGGCTCAACACGTGTAGTTGAAACTTTCCTTCAGTCGTGACTTAAATTATATATCGATTCAATTGATCAACAATTCATTGTTCCATTACTATTATTTTGCTCTCAATTCAACAGCACATGAGGCCGTATTACACGAATTGGCATTAAAATTAATTGCACATTTATATATAAGAACTCTATGTAATAAGCAATATATAATGACGAGTCACTTCAATCGAGTTGGTCTACGAAAAGTCAGTGAAAATATTTAAGTTAATTAGTGGCAATTCATTTGGCCACAAATGCAATTGTAATCATTATACGAAATGATACAAAAAATATTTTCTACTGGATTTTTTTCAACCAATTTTCAGCGTTTATTTATGAATTAGAAAAGCGAGGGAAGACATGAATATAACCGAAAGAAGTTTTACTTCGTTGGTATTTGAGTGCTAAAAATTTTTAGCGGTTCGTCAAATCAGTGAGGAAAATAGAAAAAGTGAATATTGAAGCGTAAAGTAACGAGGAATGATCCGTAATATCGTTAAAAAACTCATAGTTTGTTTTATATTTGAGTTCTAAAGAGTTTTAACAGTTTTTCAAATAAGAAAATACAAAACTTTATAAGTGGAAGTGACTGAGCACTCTGGTAATTTCTAAATATAATACAACTTGTTCTGAACAAGAAGTACAAAAAATTCCATAGCTAGAGTACAAGTAATACTTCGGGCATATTTTCAAGGTGGATTCAAAATCCAGAAAATATTGAAAGTGGCTTTCCTTAGCGTCCTTAAAATTTTTAGCGGTTCGTCAAATCAGTGAGGAAAATAGAAAAAGTGAATATTGAAGCGTAAAGTAACGAGGAATGATCCGTAATATCGTTAAAAAACTCATAGTTTGTTTTATATTTGAGTTCTAAAGAGTTTTAACAGTTTTTCAAATAAGAAAATACAAAACTTTATAAGTGGAAGTGACTGAGCACTCTGGTAATTTCTAAATATAATACAACTTGTTCTGAACAAGAAGTACAAAAAATTCCATAGCTAGAGTACAAGTAATACTTCGGGCATATTTTCAAGGTGGATTCAAAATCCAGAAAATATTGAAAGTGGCTTTCCTTAGCGTCCTTAAAGCAGATTTACTAAAAGCGATTCTTTTTATGAATAAACAAAGACTTTGATTCCTATTCGTACCTTTTTCAATCGCCACCAAAGACCCTGCAGCACGCTCCCGCTTGAGGCGAAGCAAAGCTCAAATAAACGTCCACTTGATTAGAATCCTATCCAAGCGCCCTTACCACAATCAAATTCCCTACCAACGTCTCAAGTGGGATAGAGAGCCGTTGGCCAAGGGTTTTATGCGTCGAAGCCATAACAGAGTCGTCCCTGAAGGGAGCCAGAATCACAACAGGCACCACAATGAGCGCAGCGAGATAAGTCTCTACAAAGCAGGTCGTAAATCGCTACAAGAACCGCGAGCTTAAATCTGTTGCGTTTCATGATCTACCCACAGTAAGGAGTCGGAGTTTTTATTAGACATCTTATTGTCTAGAACTTGTGGAGTGTGTGTTCGATAGTCTCATGCGTAATGAACTAAAAATTTAGAATCTTTGGGCTTCGAGAGCGCAGCCCTCTAGGAAGCTGAGGTTAATGATACTATGAAAGATATTCATTTACTTTAAGAAGACCATATCGACTGCGTGTGATTGCATGGTTTTATCACAGATCGCGTTGCCAACGTTTCTTATTAAGACAGATGTTCTAAAAGCTACCAGGCTGTCAGTGTTTTGAAAGCCAACTGAGCTGCAGTTTTTCTTTCTTTCTTTCCCTCATTCTTGCTTCCTTTTTACTTCACGTCTTTTTTAATTATTGATGTTTAAGAAGCTCAAAATTTTTCTCTTGTCGAACTGAAGAACTTAACTTAGAACTTAGCTGTCATTTTTCTAGTCTGTCTTTCTTCCTTCCTTCCTTCCTTTACCACGCAAACCAAAAAACTTAACTTTATTTCATTCCAAAATTCTTCATCGAAATCATCTTTTTCACTAAATGTATACAGCGTCAGTCAGAACTAGCTTTACAAGAATGCGTAAAAAATTCATTGGTTTGGTTAAGTTTCATCTGAAACTTAATAAAATTAATAAAAAATACGACGACAAGGGATTAATTAAGCTTGCTATAGATAACGAATGTAAGTTGACCAAAAGAGTTTTCCCATGACTTACTTTATTTTCTTTTCGTTTTCATTTTGCGCGTGAGTGTGTGACCCCCAAGCGGGGTAAATAATAAAAGTAAATATTTAAATAAATTAAATTAAATTAAAATAAAGCAGTCTACATTCAGGAACTCACATTTCAATCGTAAAGTATTATGCTGGAGCTCCTTTTCCAACCAGAGATCAAGAAATTACCTGCTTTGTTTTCTTCATAATTCGGGGGTTTTTTTAACCTTATTATTTGCTATGTAAAGTATCCTTGTATGTACGGGGTTATGTTCGTATGGACTTACAAACTTTTTATTGCCCAGTAAAACGATTAAATAAATAAATGAATAAGGAAATAAAGTTTGTGTTCATCAAAGATTCTTACATTTTCCCACTGATAGTAAACCTGTTGAACTTTTTACTCAAAATATCAACCCTGTCATTTTCAAGTGTCTTTCCCTTTTTTTACACCTTTACAAACAGTTTTTCTAACGTTCACCTTTACAGATAAGGTTCAAAATAAATAAAGGGTTCCATGATCCATAGCCAATCTAAACTTATATTTTACTAAGAGAAAAAAGAACAGCGACAGACCGACCCGCAAGATATGGCTACTTGTTTTTTTAGAAATTCTCATTCTCATGATATACATCTAAACATCTACATGTATAGCAATTAAAACCCTCGCTCAAGAGTACTTTCATGTACTCTAGAATATAAATGATGGTTTAAATCGCTATAATGCATAGGAATAAGTGGCATATTCGTACAGTTTATATAAAATTACTGATATAAAACGGGTTATTTTTGGTTGACAGCAACGTTTCTTTACCTCAGTATCAATATATGCAAGCTTCTTTATTCTGTTGTCTAGAAGGTTATAGAAAAGATTTCAAATCATGTGGAAAGTCAGGCAAAAAAAACCAGCTTCTTTTCTATAGCAAAGTTGTTTGTCAGCGTCGTCACATAATACGAGGTCATTAAGTTAACCCCCCTCCATGAAAAGCGTTTGCAGACAGCAAGTGGCGGCCTAATTTTCGTTCAAGTGTAGCTATTTTGTAAAACTACACTCATAAACTACAGATAAGAGTCTTAAGTAGTTTTCCCTTTGTTTAATTTGGCCCTTATACGTGACGCTCTTTCAAAAGCTTCTATAGTTCTACTTGAAGTTAGTTGCATTCACAGCTAGAGACAAGTGCTTTGTCTTATTATTTTCAAGACATAGCTTTATAAAAGACTTAATTGCTTTTTATAGGAGTCATTTCATCTTTACAGTTACTAGCTGGTTAGGAAAACGCTTGAAAAGGCTTCAGGGTTTTTTGTATGTAAGTGTCCAAATTAAACTCTCATTTCTTGTTCTTGTTCTTGTTCTTCTTGCTCTCGTTCTCCTCCTTCTTCTTCTCCTTCTTCTTCTTCTTTCTTCTTTCTTCTTCTTCTTCTTCTTCTTCGTTCGTGCGATAGTTCGATAGTTAAATGATATTAATCATAATAATTGCTTTCCAAATTAGCCTTGTGCTTCTGGCGATCGTTTTGAAAACCAGGACTTTTGCTTCGTATTTAACAAAACACTATGCATTATTCCACGACTATACACTTGCAGAAATTTCCAAAGCAGTTCAATTTGGAAGACAAAACAATAGAATCTTATTCTTCCGAGAATAAACGACTAAAAACATTCCATTGTTTTGTCCTCCAAATTGAACTGCTTTGGGAATTGCTGCAAGGGATTTATAGGGTAGGGCGCATAAGTGCACATGTTAAAATCACACCATACCATAGGACGACCAACGCATGTTTTGAAGATGATAAGCACATTGAGTTAGGCGCCGTTTACATGGGGGAAAAGTAGTCCCAGGGAACAAGGGAAGCCTCTTCCCCAAGCTATCTTGGGCGAGGCGACTATTCCCTAGTTTGGTGAATTCATGTTACCGTTTACATGAGATATTTTACTTTGCCTCTGCTAGAAGGGTGACCCTTCTGGTAGGGACACCCTATTTGCGAAAGAGGGTTACCCTGGTAACTGGAACAACTTTTTTCCGTGTAAACACTTAAACTCGCTTAACCGAAACAACTTATTCGGTTTTCTCTCAACTTATCTCATATGAACGCTCGGTCTAGTTGGCTCAGGTAGGGTGTCCCTGTTACCAGGGACAAATTTTCTCCACGTAAGACTAGAATGCCATTTGATGAGAATAAAGAAGGACATACGCACATATCTCACGAGTGGTGCGCACAAGATGGTTGTATCCGTGGGATAGAATAGCGAGTCCTAGTCGGTATGGATGAGGCGCATCTTGTAGTTAGGTCGGTGTAATAACTCAAGACAATAAAGAAGTTAGCGCTTGTGTGGTAGGTGATGTGCAATAGTGGCTAGCTCGCTATATGGAGTGGTTTTCACTAACCCATGAAACACACTTTAGCGTAATACACTTTAATACACTTTAAAAACTCATGAATAATTAATGAGCAAAACACAATAGAAATCAGGGACCATTGAGGAGTTTTATATCTCTGATATAGAATGGTCTTGATTTGCATCAACTTTAACTTGGATTTTCTCTGCCAAATTTGATTCATTTCGAAAAAATCAGCAGAATATGAGAACATGCCTACTGACTGACGTTGCTTAAGAGCCATTTATAAAACGAGCAGCACATGTTTTATCAAATATCCAAATGTCAAAACACTGCTACTGGTTTTATAAATATCACTTACTACACTATTTTCATTAGATCTCCAAAAGTAAACCAAAACTCTTGCATTCGTGTCAATAACTAATAGACTAATTCTACGAGATGGACTTGCATTTTGTATGAAAGTCGTCCTCTGTCTTTCTTAAATGCATAATATTTTGAGTGGCTATCAGTTCCAGTTCCATGCGAAACTTATTATTTTCAAAGAAAAAAAATAGACCACTCTTTATTACACTTTATTACACTCTAATTAGTACGCTTTGTTTCACGGGTTAATGAAAACCACTCTAAGAATGACAAGAGCGCAGTCATCTGGAACACCAATACCACGAGAGTAGGATCATGTGCGCACTTATTTTGGTGGTGCGCAAATATTAGGCTAAGGTAGGGTAGATTAGTGTGGTAGTCTGTACTAGTGTGGTAGTCCGACTTAGTCTATTAATTTTATCATTAAAGAACTTTTATAAATCGATTTTACATTTATATAAATGTATAAATATATTTTTCTTAACTTTATACTGAATTGCATAGTTTTAATTCGTTAAATTTTATTGTCTTTTTTTCCTTTTCGTTCCTTAAATTCGGTCTTTGATTCAGAGGCTCCTGAGTGTACGGCGGGCATTGGCTCCTCCTCTATCTGTTGCTGTTGCTGTTGTTGCTTTTCTTGTTGTTGCTCCTCTAGTTTTCGCTGCTGCTGCTGCTGCTGCTGCTGCTGTTGTTGTTGTTGTTGTTGTGATGGCCATGGTCGTTGGCTTAGCGGTATAGAATTTGGTGCTGGTGAAAATTCCGGTGTTTTTATTGACAATGGCTGTGCCACGGAACCATTTGTTGCCTTCACGCTATTCTCTTCGAATTCGCTTTTCTGATTTTCCCGCGTTTTCTCATCGAGCCTCTTTATTCCTTGATCAAATAATCTTAGTACTTTCTGGAAATGAAGCTGTACTTTTCGTGCCTCGGCGATGTTCTGGTCGATTTTGTCTTGAATCCATTCGTCAACTGTGCTGTCAGAATATAGTTTTAATAGGGATCCTTCGGATTCGGTCTTGAGTTCTTGGTAGATGTTTAAACAGCTAAATAAAGATCGAGTAAAATAATTAAGAACTCATCACTAATTAGCGGGGGAAGGGAGATGCATTTCAATTTGGTTATGATGATAATCACTCCCCACACAAGGTGCAAGAAATAATCAGGCTCCCTCCTTTGATGAACACCAAAAATACGCGCCCACTCCAAAACACTTCTAAAATGTTTGATACCCTTCCCTTTTGAGGTAGATAAAGTAGGTAAATGATGACCCTCCCTCTATGATCTCATCTCTCCCCTCACTAATTAAAAAAGTCCCCTAGGGTATTTAGTAGAATTTCTAGTATATCCGTTATCTTTTGTGGTTACAGTGGTCATCATAAGTGTTTTGGATCAGTACGAAGCGTCGCTCATGTCATGTGGTTGCGCTAAGCGTGGGAAATTAGAGGACATGTCATTTGAGAGCGTCGTAAATTGGATTTTTACGACAATAAGACGGCAAAACAAACTGGTAAAAACGTTCTAATTTCCCACGGCAATCAACCAATCAGAAAGCGAAACTCTTAAGAGTCATGGATATTGAGTACTGAACTGTGACGTCGCCAATTTTTAAAATTTGTTTTTCAGTTTTAAAAACAACAAACTGAAAAAGACGCATCATTATGCTTGTGTTACAGTGCGACTACTCCAACCAAGGCCACCCAAACAAATTTTCATGTAAATTATCCAATCACGATTGAGTATAT
>JAAAQI020195994.1:0-21540 GCA_011800005.2 Stichodactyla mertensii
GCAAAATATTGTAATGATGTTGTATCTGAAGTTGAAAATTGTATTTCTATACTAAATTAGAATCAGATATTTGTAATGTATCTTATGTACCTAAATTGGTATTGAATGGATTAAAGACTCCTCCTGTTATCTGGGAGTTCCAAAACAAAACCCGCATTTTCGAACTCTCCTTGCTTCCTGACACTGTCTCACTTTACATACTTTAGCCTCACCTATCCTCTCACCACCATCCGACCAAACTCGACACGTCAGTGTTTCAGGTAACGAATATTCTAGATAATTCTTTGCGATGTGGAGAACATTCCGGAAACTGAATATGGTGAACTCGACTGACGTGACAGTTCACTCCCAGTTAACGTAAGTGGCTGGCTCGTATGACCCTTATGACGTCACTGTCGTTTCGCGATCGTAATTTAAACATTATATAAGCCAACAAACACAGCTGTAAGCTCATACACTTCAAAGCGAAAAACAAAGGCTATGAAAGCAAATATGGAAGTCCAGTCTACAAAACTAAAAGACAAGACCGAAGAGAGTAGAGTCGAGGGAAGCATGACTGGAATCAATATCATGAATTATTCAAGAACTAACCGTGTAGAAAGACTGTTGAATCTACAAGAGTTCTTATTAGAATTGAGTCTTGCTGCTGTTGTTGTTGGATGTTTTATACTGGTGTCATATTCAAGAAAAATGCTTTGGACATCTCACTCAGTCGACTTGTAGATGGCTGTAAGGAGAGCTTGATCTATTTCTCAAAGAATGGATGTCCAGCAAGAAAATGGACTCATGAGTTTAGTTCTTGAAGAGAGAACAATCTGGCGTCCAACAGAAGAACAGGCCTATTCAATAGCCAGTCTGCGCATGATAAGGCCTTCCGCAGGACTGATTGAAATACCGGAGAAAAGCAGAAACGAACAGCGGAATAAAACCTTAAAATTCTCTCTAAAATATTTAATTTCAATAATTTATCTACGAGGGTTTTTCCCAAACGAAACTGAATAAAAAGGAACAATAGAAAAGCATTTACTGTGTTGTTTATATTTGTCACTCATCCGAGTACTAACCCAGTCCAACCTCTTGAAAACCGGAGGTTTATCCACTGGACAACTTGGTTCAGTAAATTAGTACAACAATACCCGTGAAAACAATGCATCAGATAGACTAGATTATTTTCTCTTTCAAATCATCGTGGATTGCAGAGTAGTGCAAGGGTTTAGCCGTGAAATGGTCTGGGGGCCGGCTATACTCTCCCCTGATGCCTGCGGGCTAGAACACTAGTGGGTGCTGCCAACTCCACCCGTGCCAGAAGGACCGATGGGCACTTAATCGCCTGTCAAGTCTGAGAAGTCCATACTATGCCTCAGCTCTACGGATGTCTCGGGGATATGGCGGCGTGGTTATTATTTTGGAATTAATAAGAATTTATATTTTTTTCTAAGGCATGGATTACTCAAGCTGTTCGGGAGTCAATTAGGTTTAATCATTAATAGTGAAAAAGAGAAATACATGTCTTTAAAAACTGTTGTCGTTTTCTTTAAATTTATTACTTTCCTGCTACTATAAAGACCATTTAGAAATACATTTACTACCGAAACAAATTAACATCGCTAGTAAAATTGAGTGTTATGATTATTTCTTTGAATTAAACAAAACAAACTCTAGGGAAACTTGGGCCGCTATAAATTCCCTATTACATGCAAAAACGGATAGGTCAAAACAAGTCGTATATCAGTTTTAAAAGATCCGACTTTCAACGGGGAGATTACGAACAATCCTTCTAAACTACCGAATATCATGAATAATTTCTTTGCAACAGTGGGCCAAAATCTCGCTGATAAGATCCCTACATGCAACACGAATTTTGTCGATTACCTGAGTAACGTAAATCAGTCTAACTCCTTCTTCTTTAAAGCTACAGAGATAGAAAATGAAATCAATTTGCTTCCAAATAATAAAGCTTACGGACTCTGTTCGTCTCCAATTTCTTTTTTGAAAGCGTCTTGGCGTGTTATCAGTGTTCATTTGTCAAAACTATTAAATCTATCTGTGCAAAAGGTAAATACCTCACTAAACTTAAAACTGCAAAAGTTATATATATATACAGATGACGATGATACAGAGCCTAGTAATTACCGCCCAATTTCATTGCTATCGATCTTCAATAGAATCTTCTAAAAAGTTATGTACATTAGGTTATTAGATTTTGTAGAAAAGCATGATATTTTATTCAACTCCCAATATGGTTCATAAAAAGTCATGCAACACACCATGCAATTTTGGACATCATTAATCAAATTCATTCTATTCTAGACAACAAGCTTTTTACATGTGCTGTACTTTTGGACCTTTGATACAGTAGATATCACAATATATTACTGAAAAAGCTATATATCTATGGTGTAAGAGGATGTACATATGACTGGTTTGCGTCCTATCTTTCAAAGGCAGATCTCAAACTACCTCTATGGGATTGTATGTGTGTCTGATAAGTTAAAAATCAATTGCGGTGTTCCTCAAGGGTCTATTTTAGGCCCCCTTTTATTTTTGCTCTATATAAATGATATATCAAGTTGCTCAAATATTTTAAACTTTCATTTGTTTGCCAATGACACTAATCCGTGCTAATAAATGCTCTAAAACAGTCGAACTTCAAGTGATTAACACTGAACTCAGCCATGTTCAAGAATGGCTAATCGCCAATAAGTTAACTCTTAACACTAAAAAAACTAGCTTTGTCATAGTCCACCCGTTCCAAACAATTTGTATCTCATTCAAACTATGCGACTATTTATCCCATAAGACCACCTCTCTTGAGCGTAAAGATTATGTTAAGTATCTCGGGGTTCTGATTGATAAACATCTTTCATGGAAAAATCATAATGATCTTTTAAGCAATAAAATTAGTAGGATTGTTGGTAAAATATCAAAACTGAGACACTTATTAACTACAATCATTCTATTAATAGTGTATAAATCTCTTCTTCACCCTCTACTCTCATACGGAATAAGCATCTATGGGTTCAAGCTAACAAAACTTGTATCAACAAATTGTTACTTCTTCTTTAATCTTCTTCGCTCTTCATAGAAAATGACATTCTACCTCTGTTTACGTTATTATATTTTAAATCCTTATCCCATTTAATTTTTTGTCCGTTTCTAGTAACATATATGTAACAAATATGTTTATTAGCCTTGAAGATATACACTCTTACAATACTAGATCCTGTACATCTAGAAACTTGTATTGGGTGACATTTTCTAGGCTTGAAACTGAGACAAAAACGTTCTTTTTCAAGAGAAGGAGTTAATTTGTGGAACAATCCCAGAAAGTTAAAAACTCAATCTAAATCTTGTTTTAAAAAGTAATTAAACAGACGTTTCTTAAGAATTTAAAAACGCAAGGTTATCATGTTGAAATCTCCGCAAACTTTCTCTTAACTAAATCGAAAAGAAAAGAAGAAGAAGAAGAAGAAGAAGAAGAAGAAGAAGAAGAAGAAAGCCATTGATAATAATCTATTGTTATTTTAATGTTTATATATTATTTCCGACTAATATTGCCCGCTAATGATTATTATATATATATTTCTTTTTTCTCTGTCTTTCTTTTTTCTCTGGCATGTATTTTCTGTAGTATTGTATGTATTTCTCTTACTAGTATCTATTTATTGTAAAATTGTATAATAACTTAGTAACCACATAACCAGCCTTGATGAACCTTGTGCTATTTGCTGGTTATGTGTATTTTGTAATTTTATTCTTGTCTAGGTCTAGGTCTAGGTCTAGGTCTAGGTCTAGGTCTAGGTCTAGGTCTAGGTCTAGGTCTAATAACATTTTAAGGGGGACGCGCGGGTTCCGAATCCCACTTGGGAGAATCTTTTCTTCGTCAGGAAACTTGCTGTTCTTCATTCATTTAGATAGGAAGTTACTGAACCATTAAACACGTTAAATAGACCACCTGTGAATTAAATAGAGAACTGAATATCAGTCGTACATTACTGTCAGTTATTACAGTGTTAGAGAAACATGAATCAAGACGACGTCTGTTCGACGGTCTATCGATTGGTCTAGAGAGGAGAGGAGAGAGGAAATCAGAGGTATACGGAATTGACGACATCCGTTGAGCCAATCACAGCGCGCGACATCAATTTTCATCCGAGAAAAATGCTTTGACACGGCACTGCACGTCCGAGCCGTTGCTTTTTCAAAGTCGCACCAAAATCGCTCTCTATACTAAATAATTAAAAACACACACACACATGTCTCCCGGTAACTGGAAAAGGAGCTGACATGTGACACACATACACACACACATAAGAAGAAAGTCCTTGTTTGTTATGGGTTACCTGTGTGTAGGAAGAGCACCTTCTTTCCTTTGAATCTGTTTGGGTTATTTTTCATCTCTACCAACATACGTCGTACAGTCTTGACCGTGTAGACTGGGTCTAGTATTATGCCAGTTTTATGGGCTATCCGTACTATATCCTCTGAGACAATCAAAATCAACTACGATTGAGTATCTGTGTTCATTCAGACTAATTTTGTCATTCGTAAACTATAGTCTAGAATACAAAACTAATCATGAAACTTGGAAGCTGGAATCTAGGATGTAAAATCTATATACATGTTTTGTCTCTATTCCCTGTTATGTCTATCTAACGGCCCATTTATCAGTCAGGTCTGTCTGTCAGTCCACGTTTGGTCTATCCATAAGTGTGTGTGTCTGTCTTCCAGTCCATCAAAAGGCCTGCCATATGTGGTCTGTCTGTCAGTCCGTCCAAAATCTATCAAAAGTGTGATCTGTCAGTCAGTCCGTCTAAGGCTTTACCATAAGTCTGGACTGTCTTTCAGCTCATCTAAGGGTCTATCATAATTCTGGTCTCTCTGTCAGTCCACCAAGGGTCTAACATAAGTCTGGTCTGTCTCAGTTAGAGAAATGCCTACTATACGTCTGGTCTACAGGACTTGATATACGTCTAAGGCTTTACCATAAGTGTGGTCTGTCTACCGGTGCGTAAAGAGGCCTTTTCATAATTCTAGTCTTTACTGTTATTCAGACCTACCCATCTCTTCTTTAGTAGACTTTCCATACCCTTCATCACGATATCCCATCATTACGTCTATGATATCTTCAGCCCGTACGTTTTCAAGTCCCGTCATATCAATCTCTTGCTGAATACAGGAAAAAACCTTTTCCTTGTTCCTGCTTACGCTAACCGCATGAATTCTGGTGGGAAAAAAAAAGGTATCCAGGATTATCAAAAAGTTCATATCCTTAAAAACTTAGCTAGCAACGCGAGTCATCCCGTCGCCAGGCACACTGTGGCAAAACCGCTTACTTGAGTTTTGATCCAGTCAGATAGTTGCCAATAGCGAGAGCAGCAGCTGTTCCTGTACTGCCAGAAGTTACGAAGAGATCTGTGTGATCTTCTAGAACGTTCTAAGAACAGGTTTTTACATCAATATTATTAGATTATATCATGGACTTTTTAGCATTTGAAACATTGCACGGCTTCTGTGGAATTGACCTATTTTCGTTATGACGTCACAGCTTGTTTATGAGGGGGACATGAATCGTCCACATAACAGAAAGTTGAACAGAATTGGCTCTGCTAAGAAAAGGTTTCTATCAAATTGTCTGATTTTAAAATGTAAGATACATACAGATGTTTAATACACAATATTTACTGCATTTGGTGGCTGTTATCGCTTTTCTACAGTCGTGACATCAAAACGCATTTAAGATTGATTTCCATTGTGTATCTACTGTTTTGTCCCCCTCACACGACCATAATCCTTTTGATGTAACGTTATTATGAAATAGGACGACGGTTTTTATCTCCTCTCCATCGTATGTTTAATATCTAACGCTTTTTTCTTAAATCATCAAACCCAGCTCAGCCTCTTCAAGTATTTCTTAATTTATAATAACGTCTGTGATATCTTCTGGGAGCTTTGATATCTTTCGTTTGACCTTTCTGGTACTCTTGTTTTCGTGTTTATCATCACTGCTGCGGATGGAACGCTAGATGTTTTATATTACGTCACTTACTGTTCCAAACCTCCAACCCGTTTACCTGTTCTACGAGTTCCTGGAAACATGTGATGTACCCAAACAACCCTACGTAGGAGGAGCCACCAACTGGGATAACATATGCAGATGAATTGCTCTCCGTTCTTCAATAAAAAGACAAAACGCATCATTTGTGGGTTATAATATCAAGTTAAGAAAAAAAATCGATCATGATGGCTTTTCACTGACCTGAGTTGCTTCGCGAATTCCTCCATTTTCTTGTAGATATTATCCAACCCACAAAACTCCGTCCTGATGACGTCACTATTCATCAGCTTCATCAGCAACGTGTTGCCACGACAACTGATGTTGTTGGACTTGTTCTCATCCAAGTGGTCGTAAATAAAGAGATAACACTTTAAACCAAGCTGCCTTGCGACAATAGATGTGCTTCGACAGTGATTGGACCATGGACTGCCCATTGTCATGACTTCGTCACAGTTTTGATCGATTGCGTCTGCGAAAATGAACTCTAGCTTACGTACCTGTGTGGAAATATAACCATGAAAGATAAAGAAACGTCAGTAAATCCAAAGCAATAGTAAAGCTTTGCTTACGCCGTTCGCTAGTCTCCCTCCATATGAGGTCTTCTTGTTTTCATTAACCACGCCGTTATAAGCTTCTGAAACAGAATTAATCAGTGGTTCAAGAAAAAGTACTATAGGTTAATGCAAAAAAAGGCTTAGGCTCGGGCACACGATGTGGAGTTGCCAGCGACGTCTCTTGCAACGGGGGAATCATGTGTCCACCCGTAAAAGGAGCGGAACTCGTTTCTACTTCTGCGACGTCGTGCGCGACAGTTACACGGGTGGACACACGGTGCGATTTCCCCGTTGCAAACAACGTCGCAGGGAACGTCGCATCGTGTGTCCGAGCCTTTAGAAGAATAAATAGAAAAAAGAAGGAAAATGATCAAAAAATGCTTGAAGGTATACGACCCACCTTACTTCCGCTAAGAGTACTCCCGGTCATATCATCGCGCTTAATCCAAATCTGAAAGCCATTTGGAACGTCTTGTAGATTCCATTCAGCGATAGGTGTATTGCGCTGTGCAAGCTGACAAAAGAATAGCGACAGTGGTTCTATACCTGTTAAAACGCCAATGTTCGATTCTGCCCCTGGGTTAATATCCAGCACTGAATCTCTTTCCTTGGCTTGTAAACAACGGATCAAAAGGCTTCAAATCATCAACACAATCATCCCTATTCTTTTTGAAGCGAACAGCTTAGCCAGGAATGACCGACGCAAACAAGCTTTCGCAAAGGGCGGACTACCACTTTGACTATACTCAAGGAGAGCTTAGAAAAATCTCAGTGGAAAATTACTCGTTTCCCTGAACAAGAAAGCATTTTGACAAAGCATTCTGGTAGTTGTGATAAAATGAAACACCATAATGAGAACGGTCCTATCGAAGACGCATCTTCGTCTAGTTTAATAGCGTGGATGCCATAATCTACATAGCGTTAGTAGTATGAAAGTGCCGATTCTACGCCACCCAGCTCCAAAGCAGCTCCGGACCCAAAGGGGGGGGGGGGGGTACTTTTTAGAGGGTACATTTTAAGTCCATCTGGATGGCGTAACGCTTTAGAGCTATATTTAGTCGACTCTGAAAGGTATACCTTTTTGGCTCGATTTTTTTAATAGCTTCTGTTCTGATATTTCGATCTACTTGATTGCCGCTCCGATTCGCCTCACTGCGACGGCCGCTTGCGATATGCAAATCCTGATTAAACTTCATGCATCAAGATATCTCTTGACTTGTATTTTCACACTCGCTCCGAAACCGTAGGAGGAGGGGTGGTATCTCTCAGACCTTACTCTAGGCAAGAGTTGATATTTCTAGATAGAGATCTTATACACATCGAAAACTGACTATAAACTCCTTGACGAGGAATTCCCGGGGAATCGACGGGGTTTTAAGTGTTATTTGAAACCAAGAAAATAATCCAAGGCTTCGGGTAATCCACTACCGGCTAAAGGAGAACAAGGATTGGCTGAGAGAACAAAACAAACAGGTAATAAAACAAAAGGAATCAACTTGTCTTTTGTTTTTGCTTGCTATTATTGCTGCGTTGTATTGTTTTGATGTCTTTTGTATTCTTCTCTTAGCCAATCTACGTTGTCCTTCACCCAGTAGTGGGCAACCCAAGCCTTGGATTCGGACATGTTTTAAGCTTTACTGGCCCGGTGCGCGTTCTATCTCTAGTATTGTGTTTGCATCATAGGGAGCGAGCCCATTGTAAACTTTTATGCTTCATCGATGAAGCAAAATCAGTGTATTGATGATGAATTACATAATTCTTTCAGTTTTGTTTTGAAATAAAACGTGTTGGTGTGTTCGTTTGTTGGTACAAAAAAGCTAATCTGCGAAGAGTAAGGGTGTGTTTACACTCTCGCCTGAGCATGGTTGATAGATGAGGACCCCTCTATCGACAATGGCTCGAGTAAGCTTCCCAAGCATAAACTCGTAGAAATAATGGAAAGTTATAGTGCTTAGAAAAGAGGTTATTCCGGGCGAAAGACCCTTGGAAATAAATTCGGAAAAATTAATTTCCAACCTCGCTGGGAGGGTAATTATGGGTAATTATGTTTGGTCTTCCCGAGCACAATTACACAAAGTTTTACTGCCCGTTTAGTGCTTTTTAAGATGCATTATCTGGAGAAATTAAAAGTTTTGTGACACAAATTTAACGGTCAGTGGAGGAAGAAAAGTAAGTTCCTTATTATGCAAACTTTATTGATTCTTCCCAATAGGGCTCTTCCAAGTATGAATTAAGGTTATACCATAATAAAGTAACTAACCGTCTTCACCCTACTTCAATGCTTTGGGGCTGCTTGTTTTACGTTACTCACCTTTACGAAGTACTTTGGTTTGTTCTTCAAGCTCGCAGCCCACGCTGGTGGGTCGTACTCATGTAGAAGATGACGCCTTGAACTAGACATCTCAGAAGAACTTTAGAGAACCGAATTCAACGGGAATCGATGACTGGGGAGAAACGTCGAACAATATTCCTGTAGCCAATACCTATTCCCGGCTGAGGGAACAACTAGCTGCGCAAAGCATTGTTGGACAAAACCTCCGGCCCTCACTCTTTGTTTTCAAAATAATTTCCCGCGTAGTTTTTAGATAATTCAAAGATAAAATTTCGCTCTGTTTAATAGTTTTGGGCTTTTCTGAGACTCAAAATACATCGGATATTTTTAAATACTTTCAGTAAGAAAAAAAGTACTTGAACATAGGGCCGGCCATGAATCACAACAGACTATGATTGGGTAGAAAATTTATTTCCGCTCAGCTGGTCTTGAGTATGTACTGGATTGTGTTTCTACGTTCGACTAATCAAATCATCGTCTCACCTCACTTACCCAACTCCTGGTAGGTTTCCACCTGTCAGCAGACAAGCTTTTTCCATGTTTACCGATCTTTGAATAGACCTCCTTCCAATACAGAGTCCAAGGACGTTGATCTTGCTGTAAGGGACTCAACAATGTTTTGGATCCATAGCTTCTTCTACGGGTCTTTTGTTAGTTGCCGCCAAGCACTGCAATAGACCTTTTACCAAAATGGCGGTCGCAAATTATAGTATACGCCAACCTCCAGACATACATTTCTCTGTAAATTTGGCAATTTTTGAAAAATGTTTTCTCGGTCGCTATGATACCTAAAATAATGAATCCTTTCAGGTTTACCAAAGTTGAGGTGCTCTTTCTAGTGCTGGTATTAATTTTTCACTCAGTTAAATTTTTACTCATTCGAATTTGCGGCCGCGCCATTTTGGTAAAAGGTCTATTGTTGTATAAGCATTATTTGTACAACGACACAATCAGGGTCCCTGCATGTGAACAGGCCTGGGTGATATCGGAGCGACACGTCTAATGTGTCGTGTATCAAGCGTTACGTGTGAGCCAGTGAACAGGAGGTCTATCCGATACAGTGTCTACATAGTCTTACTGAGGGATAAATGAGCGGGTCTATATACGCGAAAGAGATCTCCTTCTTTTTTATTGTTTATAAAGAACAAAAGCGAAAGAAAAAGAATAAAGAGAAGAGAAGAAAAGAGAAAAGACGAGACGACCGTAAGTGTGTCAGGTGCATTATAAGTATTCGTTACAAGTTAACGAAATAGATGATTTGATGCTAAATGATAGTAAATGATCAACTGGAATATAATACGAACAATTAGCATAAATTAAATTAAAAAAAGAAAAAAACGTCTAAATTTTGTATAAACTCTTCTTACTGGAACTGTGGCGGATCCAAGGGGTTGTCACAGGGTGCCTGTGACCCCCTCTTCTTACCTTGGAACATTGTGTTTAATACAAAAGGACAGATTAAAGTCAGGGACGGATTTAAAGGGTGGTCATTGGATGCGTGTCATCCTCTTACCTACCGTAAACCTCCCTTCCTACTTAAAAAAATATTTTTCTAATTCTTACGCTTTCAGATTTTTTAAGTTGAATTTCAATTTTTTCTTGTGTGAGCCCCGCTACCTCAAATCCTAGATCCGCCCCTGTACAAATATACAGGGCCGGATACAGGGGTGTGTGGATTGGGTGGATTTCCACCCCCCTCTTTAGAGATGTTTACAGTCAAAATTAACTATGAATATTTTAAATGAAATAAAACAAAAGATCTCGTAACTAATTTTAAAAATATATATAAATATGTTAAGAGTCAACTCAGTTTTGCACATTTTAGACGTCTTGAAAGCCTATTCTGAACTCTGATGGAGAATAGATACCTTGAAGGAGCTTTGAATAAGACTATCCATCCCCCTTTGGAAAATCCTGGACCCGCACCTAATATATTTAAACACGAGTTTATTGATTAGAAGCTTGAGGAGAGAAGTGCTGAGAAAAGAATCAAAATGAAGAAATTTTGAATTACTTGTTAATAACATACAAATACAGGTGTATCTTGTGTTTATTAAATACTGTTTGCAAAGCTGCCAATAAAATCAAATTAAGATTTTTATTTTGCAATTCAATAACAAATTGTAACGTTAAAAAATAATTATAAACAAAACAGAATAAATATATCTAAAAGGAAAAAAATGGCTAAAATGAAACCTGCAAAGGAAAATACAACTAAAAAATACATTCTAATTTTTAAAACATCAAAAAGGATATAATTCTGGGTTCCCTGTTGTAAGGTTTGGTGTTTGGGATTCCTGTGTTTTTGGCGGGAAATTTTTTAATTGAGCCCACGAATCGAAGCAAGCGGTTTCAAAGGATCAAGTGAAAGACGTTTTTAATTCACGCGGAAGAAAATTGGTTTATAATAATTAATAAAGTTTGAAGGTTAAAAACCAAAGATAGAGAGCATCATGACTACACCAACTAGCTATCCCAGAAAGACGAGGAATTCAAAAAGCAAGCAGGACTTTGAGTGGATTGGTGAAGGCGTCATGATGGATGGCAAACTGCAATACCAGTCAGTGAATTACTTATACTCTGATAAAGTTGAATTATTATTATTAATTACATTGATAATCATTTTCTGATATAGATATTGTAGAAGAGTTAAATTACTTGATCAAATTTCTAAGACGAGATTTCAGAATAAGGGACAGTTCATTTCTTATGGGCATTGTGTGTGGCGGGGGGGAGGGGGGTTCTGCCTCTGAATATTTACGTGACTCTCCTTCACATTATTTTTTTCTATATATATATATACATTTTTTGGCATGAACAAGCTTCTATTAATGACTAAACTGCCTCCCCCCTCCTGGCCCAATTTTTGGGGGATGAGCCTTCTAATTCCAACCAGCCTTACAGGTCTCTAAGATATTCAATATGGTTGCCAATTATGGTTTTAGGGGGTAGGGGGCAAGGTTGATAGGCTTTCCAAGGTTGCATAATAAGATACAGTACAGTACAGAAGGTCACAGGTTTGAATCCCACCTGGAACTCAGATTTTTTGTGTGCTCTTATTTTGTATGGATGTAGCAGTTATTTGTGTTTTATTTTGATAAACAGAAAATGCAGGATTAGAGGCAAGACTGTTTGTCAAAATGATTATGTTCTCATCAATACAACCAATGATACCTCTGTCGGCAAAGTGGTCAGGTTCCATGACCTTGGTAACTACCCTGATCCGCACAGAGCTGAAATCCACTGGCTCTACAAATATGATGACCTAACCAAGAAATGCCGAGACCAGCTTGAAAAACAAAACAATGAACTGTTTTTACCAGTTTGTATTCCAGATGAACGGCCAATTCAAGGCAGTATAGAAGTAGTTGATGCTGAAACTATCATTCAAGTTAATAAAGTGACATTTCTTCACCCCAAAGAGAATGTTCCAGTTGTTAAGACATGCTCAGATGATGGACCTTTTTATGTGAAATATGCATTTGATGTTCAAGACTGTATTTACTATGCAACAGAATATTTATCAAGGCTTAAGTCAGCATTAGAGATTAGGGAAGCAGATGTCAACAATAACAGATGCAGGACTCCAAGATCAATGTACTCGGCAACACCTAACAACAGAACTAGAAGTTCCGATGGTAATGTACTTGTAATGAATTAGTGATGTGTAGTGCATCTGAGACAAACAAGGTTCATCATTGTCTAGCTTGGGTAGAATAGTCTTTGTTTTATCTTTTTCTTGACATGCCCAAGGAAAACCTGAATGCAGCTTGTTTGTTGAACATGGAAGAAGTCCGGTGCAATAAAGCCAGTAATGTAAAAACGGTTCCAAATACTTCTCTATTTTCTCACTTGATGAACACAATAAGCCAAATCACCTTAGGTTTACCCATTTCAGACCATGTGTCATTCCCTGGAGAACACAGTTCTTTGTTTCCTGGTAAATGCTTGAGAAGATACATTAATATGAATAACCCTCAAACAAAGAATTGTACTCTCAAGGGAATTACACAACATGGTCTGAAATGGGGAAACATTATGCCCAAGGTGATTAGGTGAATTATTGTTTCTGCCTTTAGTGCAATTATCTCTGTTCAAAAAAACTTTTGATACTTACCGTTTCTTAACATTTTACCCTCTTAGCAAAAAAGCAATGGAGAATAGGAACACCTAAGACAAGAAGTTCCACTGACAGCCCTTCACTTAATGGGCTTCGTCTTGTCCTAAAGGTTGTGAAAAGGAATGCAAATGATTCACCAGTCAAGAGAAAGGCAAGTAAGAGTATACCAGATGAAGGAGAAGTTAAGAGTAAAAGAAGTAAAACAAAAATAAAAGCGAAACAGCAAAAGGAGCATGCAGAGAAGAAGCTAAAGGAAGTTATGTCACCTCGGCAAACCTTTGGTAAGTCCTGGAAGATCCCTCATTTTAAATTTTAAATATAAAACAAAAATAACTTTAGCAATTCTTGAATTTTCAATACAGTGACTGAGCAAGTTGTTGAGCTTGTCACATCAGATCATAATGATGATGTTGATGATGATAATGATGATGATGATGATGATGATGACAATGAAGAGGAAGATGTATCAAGTGAGGAAGAAGAAGATGAAGAAGTCTTTATTCAAGGTATTTAGAAAAACAGTTAAATATATTTGTAAATTTTTGAATTACTACATACATGTAGTTGATAATATAACGTATTCCATAGCTTGAATAGCCAGGCTCTATATGACATGGGGTTCTATAGAGCCTGGCTATTAAGGCTAGGTTTAGTAGTTGATACAACTATTGACAACACCATGAAACAATCTTTCTAAGATAGGGCTGCTTTTTTACATTTAACAATTATAATTAAAAATAAGTTCTAAGATTCTTGAGTTATGTTCTAAAGTTAATAACATTTGTTTATTAGCAAAAAAATTGACCAAGGCCCCAGTGCAGTCTGGGAGAGCACTGAGAAGCCGAATACCATTACATACTGTTAATAACAAAAATGACAAAACTCCAGGCCAGACCCCTAGAAGTATAGGTTGGAGGTCCAAATATACCACAGGGAAACCATCAACTACAAAAGAAACACCTGCAAAAAAAGCATCAAAAACTCCATCCCAGACTCCAGCTCCATCTAAATCAACCACAGGGATCCTGGGCAGCAAAACACCTAGCAAAACTCCAGGCATGACTAATAGGAGGAAGAGTCTTGCTGGTTTAACACCAAGTGTTCCCAGTAGATCCAAGCCTTGCAAGACTCCTAGAACACCATTACAGGAAGCTAGAACAAGGTAAGAGTGATCTAAGAATAGTACTATGTGGTGGAAGGAGAGAAAAAGAGAATGGATAATGAAATGTGAACAATGATTAAATGGGTGAATGAATAAATGGATGAGTCATGAATAGAAGAAGGAAAGTTACAACACAGCCGTGATATAACACACTGTAATTGGTTAATTCCTGTGTGGGTGTCTGCATCCATTTCACAATGGACTGCATGCCGACATGAGCAAGACGTGCATGTGCCTGTATTTTGAAAACTTTTTAAAATATTTTTTCAAATTTTTGTGCTACTTTCTGCTCTGGTTATGCTATGAAAGAATTGCTTCATGTTTATATTGTTCATCCATCATGAAATGGAGTCACACGAGGCAAAGCCAAGGGAGGGAGGGAAGGAGTGAGGGAGGGAGGGAGGGATGGAGGAATGGATGGATGGATGGATGGGAGAAATATAAGGATGGAGGGAAGACCTGATGGATGAACAGATTGATCAACTGATACACACTGTATGAATGGATTAATGTATGTGTGAGTGAAAGATACAATTGTATTGTGAAATTATTTGAAAAAGTATAACAACATCACAGTACCACAATATCTTATCTCAAGCCTGTACTACTTTCTACTCATCTAGACTCCATGTTTCTGCTGTTCCAACATCTCTACCCTGCCGTGAAGATGAATTTACTGACATCCTTGGTTTTGTACAAGGCAAGCTAACTGACAAAAGTGGGGGGTAAGTACAAGTATCTTATTGTAACCTATTCCAATAGACCTTATTCTCTCGGGTGTATGTAACATTTTCCCAATACAGGTCATGTGTCAATCCCTTGAAAATACGAGTAAAACTGGTGAACAAAGAATTGTATTCTTGAGGTTTTTACATGTTGAAAAACAATACGCCCAAGGGAATAAGGTCTATTAACAAAGAATTAACATCAATACTGAAATTATTATTAACAGTGCTCTTGCGAATCATTGTCTGATACATGCAAGAGTTCCACATTACTGCACTAAGTGAATGCTCATTCAGAGAAAAAGGGAGACCTTTGGTTGTAAAACAAATTGCTATATTTGATTTGGCGTGTTTATCATTGAATATCCAAGCTCGTATACCATTCATACTAAATTCAAATCAAACATAACAGAATATTAGCATATTTTATGACACTTGCTCTCACTTATTATCATCACGTAAACGTACATAGTTTGAAACACTTGATGCATGTATGTATTTGTTTGTCCATTCATCCAATCAATTTCTTGTTTTGCAACTACACTCGCAAGCTTTTGTTTTTCCTATCTTTTTTAGATGTATGTATATTTCTGGTGTACCAGGAACTGGCAAAACAGCCACTGTTCATGAAGTTATCCGAGTGCTTCAAGAATCTGATGACGAAGACATCCCTGACTTTAAATTCATAGAACTGAACGGTATGAAGTTAACAGAGCCTAACCAGGCTTACAGCATGTTTCTCAAGGTATGTTATATAGTTCATAGCCTTTTTGAATTCCACGTTTGCATCATGTGGCGTGGTTTAGGATTTCGTGTTTTGTGTAGTGTGCTACAGACTTTATGAGCCTTGTTTTCAAGATTCAAGGTGGGTGTGGGCTTCAGCCAGCCAAGTCTTTGGTTGTTTGTGCTTTATTCAGAATTCCATTGCTTATATATTTTATTATGTAGAGGCATGTGTACAGCATGCTTTTGACTGAAACATCAAGAGCAATTACAGAAAACATTGCCCTTCTTTACCCACACACAAAACAAGGCATGACTTGAAAACATGGTTACGTCCAACTCTTGTCACTGTTCTTCTCTTCGCTCAACAGAAATTAACAGGTCAAAAGGCCACACCAAACCATGCGTCAGAAATACTGGAAAAAATGTTCAGCAAACAAGATTCCAAAAAGGAAAGTGTGGTGTTGATGGTCGATGAGGTAAAGTTATTGCTTGAGGAATCTTTATCCATAGACCTTTATCAGGCAGTAGCAATGAATAAGCGCCTTTGTTTATGCCTGTCTAAACAGAGGCTCATCTGGTAAAAACGTAATGATTCAGTCATCATGGCTGCATTAGAAAAGTGTGTGGGTACAGGAATGTGAAATTCATGCAAGTAAGACTGCAATTCATTCATCACTAGTTGACAAAATGTGCAACTTGTCACACAACAATGTTGCATCATTGGCAATGTTGCTTGTATTACTGCTTGTATATGCAACTTGTCACACAACAGAAATTGATGTTGCAAGTTCTGGCTGCTTGTTGCAAAAAGTAGAAGCTTTTTCCACTTTATGCAACAGAATTTTGCAACTTGCAACATCAATGATTTCTGATGTGTAACAAGTTGCGTACATGGTAGTAATACGAGCAACATCACTCTACAACTTGCAAAGCAGCCATGTTGCATGACTGAAGTTTGCATGATTTTGTTGCTTGTATTAACCTGTTTTTAAGGTATTTTGACTTCATATTCTTCTTGTGTGTTCTTGTATCCCTTAAGCTTGATCTACTGTGGACACGCAAACAAGGTGTAATGTACAATCTCTTTGAGTGGCCATCAAGACGGCACTCTAAACTTATTGTATTGGCCATTGCTAATACTATGGACTTACCAGAAAGAATGATGATTAATAGAGTACAAAGCAGACTGGTAGGTAAATTTGTTTCTGATCAAATATATAATTAAATATTTAACAATAGATTATTATTTTGTAGAGATTTGCCTTGTCCCACCAACAGGAAGCTGATCCAATTAAGAAATACAGTTACAGCAACAAAAAAATCAATTCATCTGTGGGGCAAGGAAGAGGGTGAGGGTGAGATTAGCTTTAAGTATCTTTAAACGGAGTTAATGCTATTTGATAATTATAATTTTTTTTTTCAGGGGCTGACAAGAATTACCTTCCAGCCCTACACATATTCACAGCTGCAGGAGATTGTATTGTCAAGGATACAAAATCTAAACATCTTTGATCCAGATGCTATGCAACTCATTTCAAGAAAGGTATTTCTATAACACATGCATGCTATGACATTGAAACAGCTTACCACTTTTCAGGCAGTTCGTCCAATCAAATCTAACCTTGTAATTTGATGGAAAATTAAGTGTGGATTTTTTTTCAACCCTTGATTTCAAAATTACCTGTCCAAGACAACTTAGTGTAAAGGTGTAAAGGTAGTTCATTTTACTTTGATAATGTGAAGAGTGGTTGCTCAATTCTCCTTAGCCAGGGACTCATATAAAATGTTCAAAGGTCCAGCCTTTACCCCCCCTCCATCAGTGCTGCACTTCCCCGGGGGGGGGGGGGACTCCCTTGAAAAGTGGGTAGGGGTGCTTGATAATCGGTTTTGAAAATGACCCTAAAAGGTACACATAAATTAACTGAGATCCTGATTTCAGACCCTAAAAGGTGCGACCACATTTAATCAGTTTTTAAAATTCAAAATTTATATTCTTGTATGATGTTTGATATTTATCAAAACCAACAAATCTGACCCTAAAAGGTATGGAGTCAGCCGGAGACCCTAAAAGGTACGCGAGGGTCTTATTTTTGACCCTTAAAGGTCTGTCAACCACCCCTACCCACTTTTCAAGTGAGTCGTCCCCCCCCCTCCCCTGGGTCCACTTCCCAGGTATTTAAAGCAAATTAAAGCTACATGGAATGGAAAGAAGTTGAAACAAGGATGTGAGGTCACTGGGAATTGAACTCAAACCACTCTACTATCATTGCTCCAGTACTGTAACTTTGATTTGCAAAAAAACAAAATACCACAAGAAGTCTAGAATATTATTCATAGTTCATTCTTTGGGTTACATAATTATGGAGTTGTGTGCATTTAATAAATTATATCTTGATGCTTTTAGGTTGCAGCTGTGTCTGGTGATGCTCGTCGGTGTCTGGACATCTGCCGACGTGCTGTAGAAATCACAGAGTTAGAGAACAAGAATACAAAGTCTAAGAAAGGAAAATTAGTTGGCATGGCTGAAGTCAGTATTGCATTGCAAGACATGTTTTCTTCCCCCAAGATCAAGCTAATGATGTGAGGAATGTTGAGTTTGGGTGATAATATCTTTAATGTTAAAATGGCATCAGCTAGTCTTTATGATAAGTGGATGTGGATTTGGTTCATATAGACTGCAAACATTGTCTATTTTCCTTGTCACAGTCTGTAAATTTTCTGCAAGTTAAAGAAACCTCTGGTGTCCCTTACTCCCTTCCTGTGGGGTTATTAGACTTGGTACTAATCCACGCTTGGTCTAATAAACCACAGCTTACCAGTAATCAAAAGCGAGGCACACACTGACCAAGGGAAATAGAGGAACTACTTGCAGCCTATGGTTTATACTACATATGCTAGAAGCTGGCGAAAAGAGGAATAAGGTTTTCTGTTTTTTTGTTGTTGAAATATGACATCTTTATCCACAGGAATCTGTCTTCACATGAGGGGATGCTTCTCAGAGCTGTTTTATCAGAGTTCAAAAGAACTGGAGTTGAAGAAACTACATTTGGGGACGTAAGTGATGAGGTCATCAAAATCGTGCCTAGTAATGGGAAGCAATGAAAGGAAAAAATGAAATGGGAAGAGAAATGAATAGGAATCGTGAAACATTGTAATGAGAAAAGAGAGGGTATTTATTCCTATTTTTCTGTCTTAGGTTTTTGAAGAATTATGTAATCACTGCCGTTTGGAAGGTAAGAATGTAAGGCTAGGTACTATGGGTGATGTTCACATTTGAACTCGACTTGATCTCACACTTGTAAGTGTAGCTTTATTACCTTTGTAAACATTCATAAAACGGAGTATTGATTGAGAGAGGAGAAGGTGCGCACTGTTGTCTTTCTTTGATCATTCCAAAATCATCACAGTCATCATCAGCACCACCACCACCATCATCATCATCACTATCACGATCATCACCACCACCATCATCACCATCACCACCATCATTATCATCACCACCACCATCATCATCATCACCATCATCACCATCGCCATCATCATCATCACCATCACCACCATCATCTTCATTACTAGCCGCAGTACCATCACCAGTATCATTGTGGCGATGAGTCCAATGAGAGATTAAGAACGCAACTTTTCTCAAATTTTGACAACTCTTTTCCGTGTGCCCTCTCCCTTGCTTCCCTTCGCTAATTTGTCACGTGACAACCTGATTACGTCACAATCATGAACACCAGCATCCGACTCGTACCAAGTCGTCACTTAATTATTCCTTCTCTTCGCAATGTAGTATGGGAAGGCTAATGCTTTTCACTTCCTTCCCTTGATACACTGCGAACTCACTAAATCCTTCCCATCAACCACAGCGCGAGCAAGAGCACGAGAAAGGACTGGGTACGAGTCTGCACCAGCATCATAGTCCCCTGGCAGACAGCATCACCATCGTCATCAAAAGCTAACATCGTGTTCATCTGTTCTACCAAAGGTATCACCCCACCCAACATGACAGAGGCATCAGCCATTGTAAGCCGCGTTGGAGCGAGTAGACTTTTGCTTGTAGAGACTGGACGCCTGGATCTTCAAAGACGAATAAGTCTTAACGTGAACCAGGATGATGTAATCTATGCGTTGAAAAATAATTCCACAAGGAAATAATCAGACGAATTTCATGTCCGATATGTACAAACACCCTCATGTATCTTTTAGTTTCTTATTATGATGTATTTTTCATTATTTATAATTATGTATAATAAACCTTTGATTTTTGAATAGAACTGTAACCCTGTTTATTTCGAAAACTCGTTTGCCAGCTGGAATTTTACCAATAGATTTGAAAAATATAATTCTAGTGGTCAGTTAAGTGACTGAGAGAATGTGGCCCGGTTGGTGCGGTTTACTGCCTGCTAGAAAGTCTGTAAAGCTTTATCCTCAGTGACCTCACACAATGGTGAGGACAAGCCTGTGGTTACACTTACGTCTTCAGGAGCATAAGTGTGGCTGGCTGGTTAGTTAATGCACTACCTGTTGAGCGAAAGCTCGGTGATTTTTAAGTTCAGAGCGACCTGACAAACGTCCTTTCTCAGTACCAAAAATCTTCCCAAGTGTGATACTCTTCCCTAAACATTTTTTAGTGAGAAATTATAGGCAGCTTTGCTGAAGATGTTTCGAAATAAAAACTTAAATTAAGGAAAGGTATAGCTAGCGAGTATCCCCCCAAAATGTCCCGGTCAACCAGCATTCTCTAGCTTAAGAGAAAATCACAAATATTGTGAACAACTCGTAGAAAAGGTTTTGTTAAAGTTTGCTAACTTGGACAGGTTTTCCTCGGGTTTATTGAACTTTCTTGCTGAATATTCTAACCTTACTATTCAAATAAAGACTACTTCAGTTTAGTAACAGATATTTCTTTTCCTGCAACATTATTAGCACAGAGATAAAAAAAGCTTTCCACTCTTTCTGAGACTAATGAAAATAACAAAAGAAAACAGGTAGTGTTACAATACGTCAAAAACAAAACTATCAAATATCAAGTCTCTTGTATCTTAGTTGCCATACGGAAAAAGTTTATTTAGTATTTCATTGACACTTAAAAACTCTCCCGATCTTCTTTAGCGCCTCATTCCCGCATTTTCTAGAAGCGGTCACTATGGCAACCTTAACCATGTGGTTTTGGCAGATGACACATTTATAAAGCCTATTTTAATTTTTGCTTGATCAAATTTTTACAAATCTAAATATTGTTTCCTGTTGTCAAGTCATACGTCCTCAAACGATTTATAATTTCCTTAAGAAATATTCACAAGACTCCAGGGCCAGTTTCCTCCCTCGATATTGACAAATTATTTTTTATTAAGAATGTACACGGGTCGGAAGAATGACGAATTAAAGCGAAAGAATGCCAAAATTTTGAAAGGAAATACTAAAGACGTTCATCCTGTTGAGTTACTTCGAGTAAAGTGTCTTTCTCGTGGATGCGGTGGAATAATGGGTCTCGGAAGGTAAGTTTTTCGATGATTGACCTCGATTATATAGTCTCGCTAGTTAGCCGGGTAACGCTATGAATGTAATGAAACAAAAGCAAAAGTAGAGGTTTTAAAAGATGGAAAATAAAACAAAGAATGAAATCAATACGAAAGAATTCCCGTTTGTGTAAAACCATTAACGGCATTGCTCGGGCTTTGACTAATTTCCAAAAATAAATCTCGCTTTTAAATTTTTTTAAAAAGAATAGTCTTTTGTATAAAAATCTAGCGTGCCCTAGAAAGCCTTACCAATGAATACTTTGACCAATAAAAGGAAATTTGTAACACCGTGAAAAAAAGAGAAATATACTTAACTTTACTGACGTTTCGAGCTTTCG
>JAAAQI020196105.1:0-21533 GCA_011800005.2 Stichodactyla mertensii
AATTATAGCTGATAAGTTTGCACAATATACCCAGCATTTTGAAGTACGAAGAACAATAAATAGGTATAAATTCCTCCACATACGTCACAGCATTAGCATATGGCATGAATAAACCTTTATAAGCATCAGGAAAAATCGGTCAAACTATATAAAATTTTTGGGTCATTCAACAAGTCACTTCACATAGAATCAATTCTGAAAATATTGCAAAATGGGTTACATGCACTTTAAATCAAACAAGTCTTGCATTTTTTTCACCTCTACTTTCAGCTGGTTAGATTGAATTTCTGAATTTTCCAAAAGTGAAAGAAAATTTTTTAACAAAAAAGGGCCATGATTAAGAACATTCAACTACTCTTAGAGCAGTGGTGTTCTCTAGCCCTAAGAAAACTCATATGCCAAAAGAGACCACCCTGCTCTTAAGGTAGCATATAACTTGTAAATACTGGAAATGAATAGCATTTATTTTCATTTTTGTACATGCCAAAAACTGTTACCACTTCAATTATTTGATGTGCAGGGCTAAGAATTTTGATTAACACTAGTGAGATGGGTAATAATTGACAGGATGTACTAAGTCAACAGGTTTTTGGCATATTAATTAACTACAATGTATGTAAGAATGTATGTAAGAATGTAAGCATTGTAACTATTGTATGGACACAGTTTTAACTAGAATCAATCATGTATGATCAGTTCCATGTACTTTATTGCTGTATATAATTGCACTGAATATAAAGTAAAGCTATGTTTATAGACAACTTCTGAATAAAAACTGGTAAAACCAGATGTACTTGAAAAGATAAGTTATTGTAGTTTTTAAACTAGGGTGGGATCCCTGTGGTGCCAAAAGCACAGGGAACCCAAACAAAATAGATTGGAAACCAAAGCTATCCCTGTGATACACTCAGTTATAGAATCAATATTGTGATTAAACTAAAGATACCCTGATGAAATTTTCTATGTAGTGTGAGAGCAGGAGTGTTTTATCAGGTTTTTGACCCAATAAAACACAATCTGGAAGTTTATTGAACTACTTCAAACACGGCACATAAATATGTTCAAGTATTTAATGATATTTTAATGAAAAATGCAAAAGAAAAGCAAAATTATAGTTTGATGAAAACTTTTACATCACGGGCATGCACACTGTACAGAAAACGGCTCCCACACGGTAAAGAATGTTTGGAAAACATAAGAATGATGTCAGTTTCGTCCAATGAAAGGTGCATCAGGGTGCTTGCTTAAAGGCTCTGGTTGGTATTGGGCTTGCTTACTAAGTAAATCAATTACCATTTATTCCATCTTCAGCCACCTTGATTGCAATATTTATATAAAGATTTCAAAATTTTAATTAAATTAAATTTTGAAATCTTTATGTAATGTTTACAACATGAGCAGCCGTGATACAACATGAATGTGAATGTTGTAGACTACTTAAACGTCTTGGTGTATGCTCTCATATTCTACTGATATTTTTCAAAATGAATCATTGAAGTTTAGCTGAGAAAATCTAAGTTAAAGTTTATGAAAATGAAGAATTTACAACCTCCTCCATGGTCACTGATTTCTATTGTGTTTTGCTCATTCATGAGTTGTTTAAATAAAGATTTTTAAATCTTTATATAAAGAATACTAATGAGGAAGACTTTACTGGGTTTAAAGCCTCATGCATGTGACAGATTTGAGGCTTTTGATAGGGTGAAATGCTCATTAATGATTCATGAGTTTTTGAAATTACTTATAATTTAAGTTCATGAATAATTAATGAGCAAAATACAATAGAAAATCATAACCATGCCGGAGTCTTTAAATTTGATAAAGAATCATCCTCATTTGCATTCAACTTTAACTTGGATTTTCTCGGTGAAAATTACTTAATTCATTTTAAAAATCAGTACAACATGAAAATATAGTCCTAGACATTTCATTAGTGATATAAAGTGTTTGTGATTGACCTTTATGGGCATAAAATGGCTCTCCGACCTGCATCTCACCATTTTAAATGCCCATAAAGGTCTCCAGCTCATACTTTATGTGGTGTTTAATAAATGAGCAGGAGTGTTTCATCAGGTTTTAAAACCACGAGGCCTAGCCAAGTGGTTTTAGACCTCATAAAACACGATCTGCGAGTTTATTGAACAGCTTCAAACACGTCACATAAATAAGTTCAAGTATTTAATGATATTTTGATGAAAAGTGCAAGAGAAAAGCAAAATTATAGTTTAATAAAAACTTTTACATCACAGGCATGTGCATTGTACAGAAAACGGCTCCCATGGAAAAGAATGTTTGGAAAACGTAAGATTGATATCAGTTTCATCCAACAAAAGGTGCATCAGGGTGCTTGCTCAAAGGCTCTGGTTGGTATTGGGCTTGCTCACTAAGCAATTTCAATTCCTTTAATTCCATCTTCAGCCACCCAGATCGCAACAGTTCTTGTTAGTTATAGAACTCACGTTTTGTTAATGATTTCTATAACTAACAAGAACCTTTATATAAAGAGTCACCCTCATTAGTATTCGTTATATAAAGGTTCACCCTCATTAGTATTCTTTATATAAAGAATACTAATAAGGAAGACTTTACCGGGTGTAAAGCCTCATGTATGTGACTGATTTGAGGCTTTTGATAGGCCCAAATGCTCATTAATTATTCATGAGTGTTTGAAATATTACTTATCAAACTCATTAATATTCATTAGGCTGAAGACAATAGAAAATCATGACCGTGAAGAGTGTTGTAACTTCTGATACAAAACTCTTTTAATTTGAAATTGGATTTTCTCGGTGAAAAATAGCTCAATCTTTAAATTTTTAATTCCAAATATAACTATTTACTTGGAGTTTGATAAGTAGTCTAAAACATTGGCATCCATGTTGTATCAGAAGTTACAATCACTCCTTTTGGCTCGTGTTGTAACTTCTGATACAACACTGCAGCTCATGTTGTAAACACTACTATTATTAACAGAGTTAAGAAAATAAAAAATATAATTTCTTTTATTGAATTGACTTGATATCAAATTTTTATTTAATACTCTATTTCATACAAGCACATTGAATTTATAGAATTGAAAAATTATTTCTTTTTTTGCTTCATTGAGTAATGGTTATATTGTCATTTTCAGTACAAACGATATAAAATCTCTACATAATAATTCTAAATTAACAATTATAAAAAGTTATCTGAATATAGTCTGTTTCTCTAGTGCTTTGCTACCTTAACCTAATACAGTTTCCATGGTGACCATGGAAGCATTCTCCTGAAGCACTGACAGCCATCAGCTCTGCAGTGTGCAAAACTTGACGAGTGCTCCCCCCAGAAATGTTAGCCTTCTTAATGCTGGTAGCATCAACCAGTGTTGTGATGTCAAACTTCAAAGTTTTTTGCTCAAACTTGAAATTTTAAGACTGTTGAATGTCAAAGTTTTTCTCATGCCTTTTTTCCCAGTCCTGTCTCTCAAGGTCAAGACAACAAGAGCCAAATGATGATTATAAAACACTCTTAACTCTACCGCTGCTAGAAGAGCCTCCTTCAGAATTAAAAAGAAAAGGAAATTCTACTGAAATTGTGGTTTTTCCTTGCAGTTTGTGCCACTCAGGATTGGGACTAAAAACCCCAGATCTTTTAACTGATTAACTTGTTTTATGTGCATGGCTAATATTGTGTGAAACTTATGACCAAATTGGTGTACTAAAGTACCACAACTGTAACAACAGGACAGTGAAAAGAATTTTTATAGATTATAATGCATCCTATAAAAATGCTAGCTACAATTGATGAAAAAATACCACGAGACTCTTTCACCACAGCGACCCCAAACATTTGTGCTTCATAATTCCACATTCTTCCCCCCTCCCCTATTCAATGTTGTCCGGCCAAAGCCAACTGCGGCTCCAATGCAATGGTGGAACAACATTGCTTAAGGGGAGAGGGGATTTTTTTAATGAGAATGAAAATTTTACATTGAAATTGAACGATAATGTTCTTGAAGGGGTAAAATGTGGCGGGGGTCTCAAGGTTTTTTTTGGGGATTGTAGCTCTTACAAACACAACACAATGCACAAACAAATTGAAAACAAAATGCAAATACAACCATCACATGTTGACTCCTTGTTTTTTCATAAGCAACCATTGCACATACATAAATAAGCCCAAAGGCATTATTTCAGCCATCTCCTTTTCTTATTCCTTTTGAACATTTATGAAGTAGGCTATGCTAGTAGGGTAACCTATCTTAATTTAAACTCTAGCTTTAAACTTGCCTGCACCAAAAAAGTGCTTCACTACATTGACCTGCACAATTGCAACACCTATCAGAGCTATTGACTGTATTAGGGACCACCAAAATACTCTATTTAAGTTACTTTTCGCAGTCTTGAAATCACGTGCCTCTGTTGATCTGAGAAAGTTCTGTATGTGGTCAACTCGTTCAAGGTTGGCTCTGATCTTCATAAGAGTTTCCTGAAGAGTGCAAAAAGTAATGGTAATTGTGTGCAACATTCATAAGCAAGGACTGCAGAGGTGGAGCAAAGTGTCACATTTAAGTCAACAAACTTAATTTAGCGTGTTTATTAAGCCTGAAATTCATGCAATTTGATTTAGGAACTCAGAAGTGGCCTATTCTATTTGTATGAATGAGCACACAAACTTGAGAATAGAGGTTTTGTGCAGCAGCCATGTTGCAAGGCAGAAACAGAGGGTTCTCAATAGTATGGTAGCCGGTGAATTTTGCCAGTTGTCATTTAGTTAATTAATCACTGGTTACTTTCAAAATCATTCACGAAATATTTGCCTGTTACCTTATAAATGTGCTGAAGAATTTCTCCGGCTACTTTGCAAACTATTCCACCTACTTTCATTTCTATTGAGAACCCTGAGAAGCAAAAAATCATTTTACAGGAGAAAGAATTCAATCCCTTAGGGACAACAGACTCTATTGTTCTGCCATGCAACATGGCTGCTGTCACGTGGTCGTGCAGAACCTCTATAAGGTGATTTATTAAATTTTGTAGAAAATGCTCACACAAAACTTCCCTCTTTTAATAAGAAGTGATTAGAACTGCTTTAGCTGCATCTACAGTGTACTAGATTGAGGAACTAAAGCTATAATGATGATAAATAAAGTAACTTACCACAAGAGTCTCTGCTTTTAACCCATCAAGTGTATCCTTGAGACCTCGACTAGTTATTTCTACATCATCATCATCGCTATTAAAGTCTACTCCCAGATCAGCAAATACTGTTTTGGCAGCAAGAGTACTAAAGGAATTATCAAAACAGAACTCATACACGCCACTCTCGGGTGTAACAATGGTGTGAGTTTCATCTGATTTTTGAACATCTTCCAATATATGCTTGCCGTTTGGTTGTTTTAGATAAAAATTGATGTCTAAGTCCCCTCCTTCGATGACCTGGCATAAAAGAAAATGGATTCATTTAGCTTGAGTGTAGCATCATCCCATTTCAGACCATTTGGGGTGGGGTGGGGGGTCAAGGTTGCTTTGGGAATGTCAAAGGAGAGTTACCTTGTCTTTTTGAAAAGCATCCTAACATTATTGGCTGAAGACAAGGAGGTGGTATGCAGCATTAAAAAAGCCTTACTGAACACTGCCCATCACCAATACCCCCCTGAAAACTTATCTTTTCAAAATTCTCTGCAAAAACAAACCCCCCCCCCCAGAAAAAGTAAAAACACTAGAAAATACCTCATATCACAACAATTCTATAAAATAAACTCAAAATACGGTGTTTAGTTTATGTATATGCATGGGTAATAAGAGTTTACGGGTTAAGAATTTATATAGAAAATAAACACAGTTGTAAGTAAGCTGAAGTTTGATAATTTGTAAGTTATTGTATAGTAATTTTACCTGGTATTCCACATCTAAACTAATATTACTCTTGATCTCCTCGTAGAAACAGTCCTTAGCACCTGGTTCCACTTTTATCGTAAATCCACTCTTCAATGCCTCGCTTGTTGGCAAAATAAAAACTTGAATGAAAAGCAAACTCGGCCAAAACAGGCAGGCCATCTTGAATGACCGACAAAACAACTTCATTGTGAGACAAAAACAAAGTCCTAAAAGTAATTTAGCTCAATGAATTTAATCATTTAAGTATTATAAATATATTAGTGCCAAGTTAAGACTGATTGTTGTGGAAAAAAAGGCTGAAAAGCGTGAATAAAAAGAAAAAAAATTGAGCTTCTTGTCGACTTGTGTATCGGAATTCCCTGGTGATATTACCCAGAATGCTTCACGGGACAGGAAGCGCGCGCAAATGCTGAAACAGTTAAAACTTGTCTTCTGTGGTTAAAATATCTAAATATCTTGTATTTATAGCTAGGTTATTATTGATAAAACTTTATTGCGCTTGGCTAAAATTGCACAAAAAGAAGTACAAAGGTAGAGTTTTAGAAAAAACAGCGCAATAGGCCCCTTGCAGCACGTCGGAATGCAGCTGAATTTGGAGGACAAGACAATAGGTTTCTGGTTCTCTCGAGTTGAGATTCTTTTGTCTTGCCCTCCAAATTCAGCTGCATTCCGACGTGCCGCAAGGGGCCTATTATTTTGAAAGATGTAAGGAGTGGAATAGTGGAGTTCAGGATCGGATCGACTATTCACTCCAGTTTCTTATTCTTGACTTTGAGGGGACTGCACACGAAGACTATTGTGTTCATGCAAAGTGCCCCTCAAACTTGATGCAAATGAGCCAAAACGAAATGCTTTTTAGCTGTAAGGATGGGTTAATCGACTTCTACAAAGATAACCAAAGCACATGCTTGGGCCATCCCACATTATGGGTGTCGAGGTGTTTGGCGGGGGGGGGGGGGGTGGGGGGGGGGGGGGGTGAAGAAGACCCAGGGGGGATTGACAGTTTGGAGATAGAAAAGTCAATTTCCCTAAACATTCATAGATGCATTACTTTTGCAAGATGAAAATAAGGTTATCAGCGCCATTGGATTTATGGATGAAAACTGATCGAAAAAAATAAAAACTAAAGTTCTGTATAACACCTTTGTTAGAATAACTGTGAAATTTGTTAAATCCATAAAATCCAAGGAGACTCTTTCTATTTTCTTAAGGTTTTTTCCCCAATATCCAAGGACATTTCAAGGAAAAGTCGAATTCAAGGACTTTTCAAGAGATGATGAAATTCAAGGACTTTTCTTGGCGGTACGAACCATGACGAAAGCAGCGGATTAGTCAGCACTGTGCTTTTATTAGAATACAATTCACGCTTGATGCACTATTATATCCAAGGGTTTTTTTTTTGATCATACGGATGCCTTGACTTCCTTCCAATTTATTTTTGAATGCGGAAAATCAAGCCTCTGATGGGTCAAGATCTTCGCATTTGATCATCTCACCACGGAGATTAACCATAACATAATTTTTTAATTTAGTTCCATGAGCTTTTAATTTCGAGTCACGCAAGGTGCATCTTTAAGATCGATATTCAGTTTTGGGCTGCATAAAAGCTTACGCGCATTTGATCATTCCCTGTTATTTTGCAATATTATTATTTTTTAATAAAAACTCATGGTAAGCGACTAAGATTTGGTAACCAAAGCAAGCCATATGCCTGGACTCTGAAGCGCATCAGCACATCCTTTCTTTCTCTGCTGGGGTCGCAATGTTTTTATGAGGAACTCTAGGAGGGGCGGAAATATTATCCCGCCTACAAAGGCAGGCCACTAGACTTCAATTCTCCACTGACATCCACAAAAAAAACCCGAAAATTCATCAATGCAAGGGGGATGACTAGCTTACATAGGGCGTCCCCCGACCCTGCTGCTAGGAATAACCGTATCTAAACTAACAAAGCCTTTTGACACAAAATAATTCTGTTTTCATTTTTATTGAGAAAAAGATGAACAATACGAACTAACGATCTGAAAATTATGAATAAATTTTTCGTACAAAAAGATCATTTTCCATTATTTAATTTTAAAAATCGTCCACAGCTTAAGCGTGGCTTCTCCAGGGAAACAAGACGACACAATCCAGTGTGCGACAATGCGCAGTAAGCAGTGTCAAACACGTGACTCCACTAGACCAGCTCAGCTCATTTCCTGTATGATATCGTATCTTAAACAGTACTTTAGTTATTCGTTACCGCAGGACAGTGCGGTGTACTGCTACACAACACCGATGTTTCGCTGTTTTTACCTTCTGGAACACCATTGGCATTACTGGTATCTGTTGTATCGTTTTGCGCATGCTTCATATTTCGTATAGAATCTAAGCTCTTTAAAGTAGGGTGAACAGAAACACCATTACAGTAGGTCACAGTTCTCTGATCGTCAGATTTAACACTCAATTTATCCGAATGAGATTGTTTTTCGCTTGCAACCGGTAATGACGTCACAGAGACTTGCGATGAAGTTGGTTTAATGTCATCTTTGGTGTCTAAGTCTTGAGAACCGTTATCTGGTGGTTGACCTACCGGCACACTTACAGCTTCATTGATCCGCGCGACAACCGAAGAGACGTTCGTTTTTGGTGAATTCGGTTCACAGCATGGTCCATTTTTTATTTCAACATTGCCTGTCATACTATTGTCTTTATGATCTGAATCGTGTAATTTCTTACCATTTTCAATTGCGTTCACGTTATTTGATTCAGTTTGTCGACTGGTGGACGTTGATTCAGTGACTTTGGTACAAGCTTCTGGTGCTGTAGGTCGAGCTACTGGTAAATTTTGCACGCCTGGATAAACGGTCGTGGTATGCACAACTGTTGTATCATCAAAGCGTGGTTGTGCAGTAACCGAACCTAGTACGTCGTTACCCATGGCTGGTATTTGGACATCAGTGACGGTAGGTTTCTCAGACATGGTTGCCTGATCAAGGCGAGACTGTGCAGTGGTCGTGCTGACTGGCTTTGAGACAATAATGGTTGACACAGGCCGTTTAGGATTGCTGGGGACAGGACATGGCTGTGATACAACAGAATTAACGGTTACCGCAACGGTAGAGCTGACGGGTGTCTCAGGATTGGTTGCAGCAACTAGTCGAGGGTTAGTAGTGCTAATTTCAACACCAGGACGAGGTTCTGAAGGGCTAGTCATAACACTAGGTCGAGGCTGTTTAGTGTTGGTCTCCGATAACACACTAAGAACAACAGACAATGGAACTGTAACATTAACAGTTGTTGTCGAAGTTGTCACACCAGGACGAGGCTGTGTGGTGCTAGACCCAAGCGAGGCACCTTGGACAACAAACGCTGAACCATTAACATTAGATGTAGATGACGTTTTGATGACGTCAGGACAAGGCCTCGAAGAAGCTGTCACACCAGGACGAGGCTGCGTGCTGCTAGACCCCATTAACAAAGTACGAGCAACAGATACTGGAACAGTGGCGCTAGTAGGAGTAGATGACGTTGCAACACCAGGACGAGGCTGTGCAACGCTGGCTGCAACACCAGGATGAGGCTGTGTGGTGCTAGACCCCATTAACAAAGTACGAGCAACAGATACTGGAACAGTGGCACTAGTAGGTGTAGATGACGTTGCAACACCAGGTCGAGGCTGTGATACATTCGAAAGGCTTGTAGTCAGTGTCTTCCTTGCAACAACGGCTTGTGAAACTGCTATCGTTTGTTTCTGCTTTGGCTGTGATGGAGTGTTTGGTTGTTTTACTGCAACACTTGTTGGTTTTCGCAAAGCAGAACTGATGACAGCATTGACTTCTTCAGGGCTTCCTGGTGGCACAACCACAGCATACCCATAAATACTTTGTCCGTTGGTTGTCGTTAGTGTTTGAGGCTTGAAGCTGGCCAGAGGACTCTTTGCGTCGACAGAAGCAGCAGGAATAAATACTACCTTGGTTTGACCTGGTGTCTGTTTTAAGGGTTGAGCTTTCGCTGTTACAGAAGCAGCTGCCTTTAGAAGGACAGTACTTTTTGACGGGGCTTGTGGTGTCTGGGATAATGAGACCTGTGTATTTTTAACTGGCATCGTCTTGATGTGCGAGACATTTGAGGTAGTTACCCCTTGGGATGCTCTAGGAGACACCACCTTGACGCCACTCTGACCCAACACTGGTTTACCCAGCGTGTTTACTCCTGTGCTAGGCTTCGCAACCGGAGAGGAAACTGCATAGAGAGAGTTCACTTTTGCAATATCAGTTTGTTTGGAACTGGGGATAATTTGAACCATTTTCACGGTAGAGGTAGTAGTGAAGGCGGCGGCTTTCGTCTTCTCCATGCCAAGACCTGAAGGATTCTGTTGCTGTGGACCAGTTGCGGTGCCTTGGCTTATAGCGTAAGTATGATTATGGGACACAGCAGATTTTTGTACTGCCACTCTACTTTGTAATGGGTTACCTGTGGTCGGCTGTGTAGCCACGCCTGATTGTCCCAGCCCTTGTTTTAAGCTACGGGAGAGAATATTAGGCCTTGGATGGCTGCCTACAGGTGCTTTAGAAGGTGCAGTTCCGGTAGATTGAGCCAGTTTGTTCTGTGGCACCGTTACTACCGTTCTAGGGAGAGCTATGGGCGTGGCCCTAACACTACTGGTCGGTACCTCCCCTTTGACACTGCTGACAATCTGCACAGCTGTTCTGCGTTGTATAGGTGGATGGATCGATGGTGTTATAACTGGTGTTGTGGTGGATGAACACACGATGGTAACACACAGTTTCACCTCATGCTCCTTGCCTTCTGGGGATACTAAGATTCGTTTTCTTGAATTCTGAGCTTGAAGTGAACTTGCTGCCGAAGATGGTGGACTTGCTTTGGAGGTAACAACAGAGGCGGCTACGGTTTCTTGGGGGGACCTTTCTTTGACCTCAGCTTGGCTTGAATCAACAGCCGTACTTTTGGCTGCACTAGAAATTGAACTGGACTTTGCTCGCTTTAATGCCTCGGTTAAAGAGTTAACCAGAATTATCTTGGGTGGCAGGGTAGTTTGTGACTCATCTTTGGACTGATTACTCGGGGCTTTTACGATAGATACACCTTTCTGGAGGATGGTAGCTGCTCTAACACTCTCTTCTGCCGACACGGCAGAGATAACTACAGATGGAGACAGTGCAGACTTGGGGTTGATTAACACGCTTTCCTTAGTTGGGCTCCATTTTTTGGCTCTCTTTTTCATCTTAGGATTGGGTGTTTGGATTGCGATTGTACAGTTAACATTATTTGCTGTGTCAGTATTGTCTTCAGTTAATTTGCGCTTTCTCTTCTGTCGTGGTAAGTCAGTCTGGATTGCTTTAATTGAACCATTCTCCGAGTCGTCACTCACAGATTGCAACTCACTGTCAAGCTTTGGCCGCTTGCTTTCCAGGGCAAAAGAGCTGCCATACTCATCTTCTATTCTATAGTCTTCATCCTTTGCATCACGCTTGGCTCCATCGTCGTCATCACTCAGATCACTGCTCCATTCCTCTACTGTCTCTGCTTCTGGAACTTCTTCTTCTTCTGGTAAAAGAAAAAAAATTGTTCATTGAACGTGTACTGGTAAATGGATGGATGGATGGTTGGATAAGAAAGAACGGATAGGTGGATATTGATGGATGGGTGGATGTGAATGGGAGATGGATGAATAGTTGTAGGACTGGTTGGGTGGCTGGAAGGATGGATATGGATGGATATAAATGGATAGATAGAAGGGTAGGTGGAACGATGGATGGATGGATGGGTGGATGGATGGGTGGATGGATGGATGGGTGGATGGATGGGTGGATGGATGGGTGGATGGATGGTTGGGTGGATGGGTGGGTGGATGGGTGGGTGGATGGGTGGGTGGATGGGTGGATGGATGGCTGGCTGGCTGGATGGGTGGATGGATGGATGGATGGATGGAATGAATGGATAGATGGTGATAACTCACCTGGTTCTTCAATAGCTTCAGGTTCCAAGCTTTCCTTCATAATCTTGATCCTTGCTTTTGTATAATTTCTAGAAAAAGCAGCCTCATATTTCTCAAGCTCTTGTAACAAGGCCAACAACGTCTCATGCAGTTCAACTTCACATCGTTTCCTAGGAGGAGGGACCTTAGGTTTTCTACCTCTCTTCTTAGGAGGGATAGGAGGTTCAGCAAATTGTTCAGCAAGTGTCTTGAGAGTTTCAATATCATGGCAGGCTAATTTAAAGCCATCTGTCACTTCAAACACAGGTGGTGGATCAGACTTGGTTTCAGTTTCGTTTGCCTCATCAGATGACAGCTCTGGTGGCACTTCCTGTTCTGCTTTATCTTCCAAGACAGAATCACCTCTTAGCTAAAAATTAAGCGAGAAGAATAATAAGAGTGAATAATTGCTTGTGGGTTGTAGTGAGATTCATTTTTGGAAAAAATTGCTACTTCAACCCTTACTTGTTCGCACTACTAAACGCTCGCTCCTTGTTTTTCTTGCCTTGCACGTGCTAGCACATTCTATTTGCTCATGTTTATGAATTGTAATGACCAGTTTTCATTTAATCCTGAAGATGACTGTGTAGGTCGAAAGCTCAACAATAAATATAGTCAAAATTTTCCAATAATAATAAGAGTGGTTAAAACTACAAACAATTGCTCAAGGATACGGGATCATGAAGCAGTCATGATGCTGGGCTGTAACATGATGAATTGTTGTCCATTTTTTCATTTTTTGATTTGTTTACAGAGGAAACTTTTTGAGAATAATGGTTTGATACAATTCCATTTTTCCAAAATCGAATTTTCGAATCGAATTTTCTTGAAGGTTTTTTTCCCCCCACTAATTATGATGTTGATGATGTCGCAGAGACAAGACATGGTTGTGGTGGTGGGGTCTGTAAAATTTCTGAACATGGCTCGAGTGCCAAACATTTCGTAACCACTCCCTCTGTGGAGAGTAAAAATTTCATAATCCCCTACAACCTCCAAGACGTCAGTCATACTTTCAGCCTCACACCTCTGCAGCTTAATAAACCTCCATACAAGACTTCTTCGAGATAACCTAAGCCTCCTCGGTATTGCCTACCCCCCCACACCATAGTAATCGAAACTCCCCCAAGTTATATTTCAGCAGATTGAATTGTATCCAATGTCATCAAACAGTACACTTAGTTGTGCATTTTATGCAATCATAGTTTAGTGTATTACCTGTCTGAGTCTTAGAGATCGTGCTGGTCTAGCACTTATAGAAGGTTTAGATGGCAATTTTTTGGTCTTCTTTCTTTCAGGGCTGGGAGTTGCGGGAGGGGATGGCAACTAAAAAACAGGAACAATGGAATAAATAACCAATATACAATTCAGTCAAGTTGTTTCACAATAGAAATGTATACTAGTGGTGACTGGTCATGACACCCCCTAAGCACGACATCACCCTGATGCCCCCAGTACATATACCATGTCACTCCAAACTAGAGTATCAGGTAATTCAACAGCACCAATAAGCAGAAATACTTTAGAAAATCTGAAAGAAATCTTAGCATGGATCTTAGAAGCCAAAATACTTAGATATATGAAATGAAGTCTTAGTATGGCTTGTACATATTTCTTGGAATTTTAATATAAAATGAGCCAACAATCACAGAGTTGGTATTCGGCTAAAACAGAAAATTGTATTTACTTGGGATGATGTAGAATTTATGTGATTTACTAAATAATATACATAGATGTACTGGCCCATCATGATCAGTAACCATACCAGTACTCAAGAAATAAAATGCAGGACACTAGATAAAATACTATTTTTCTTTACCTTTTTAACTTTTGCATCGAGTTTAGGAACTTCAAGCTCATCATGTTGGTAAACACGAACATCAGTGGTTTGAAATACTGGGAAATAAATATACGAACGGTTTTCTGCATCATTCCCAAGAAAGAGCTCTCTCTGCTCCATAAAATCACAGGAATTCACCTTCTCACGGATGTCATAATCTTTGTGCTAAAAACAAATCAATATATGTTATCTACTTGGAAGGTCTGTATTATCATCTGGAAGGGGCGGGAGGATTTAGGGGATCACAAGGTTTTGTAAAGATGGTAAAAGATGTCTTATAACAAATCTTATGAAACTTAAACAACTCATGAATAATTAATGAGGAAAACACAATAGAAATCAGTGACCATGGAGGAGGTTGTAAATTCAGATACAAAATTGTCTTCGTTTGCATAAACTTTAACTTGGATTTTCTCAACCAAACTTGATTCATTTTGAAAAAAATCAGTAGAATATGAGAGCATACACCTAGATGTTGTTTAAGTAGTCTACAACATTCACATCCATATTGTGTCAGATTTACAATCACTCGCCTTTGGCGCGGGTTGTAAATTCTGATACAACACGGCTGCTCATGTTATAAACATTACTTACAAAACAGACATCACACAGAGTCTTTAGTAGCCAGACTCGCTGGTACAGGGTCAGATCCAAGTATGATTTCTCCTCCAACGGATTCCTTTCTTGACCTTAAGTAAACAAAACGCAAGTCAATAAAAATATACAAAAAAGTTTGCTCACTTGCTAGAACAGTTAACAGTGATACTTCTGCAAGAGTAGTTTTTGTATGACTGTGAAAAGTCATGGCATGGGACACTGTCATGATACTACTGAATTCACTGAAGCGTTCGCAGTCTAAAAATAATGATCCATCCAGACTTGAATTTGGATCGATTGAAACGATCATGTGACACTGCATACTTTTATGCAGCCACATAGAATGTGGTGGCGACGTTTGGCATGTGAACTCTGCAGTTTTATGCCAAATATGGAAAACTTTGACATAAAACTGCAGAGTTCACACGCCAAATGACACTACAACACTGCACCATCACAGTCACAGCACAGTGTGATACACTCCCTACTGCCACTTTTTCACAGCCATATGAAAACAGCTTTATTACTGGTCACTCACCAAGAATATCAAAAAACTTCAAATCGATTCCATACTGTACAGATACCTGAAGCACAGTATTAAAATTGTTAGCAAAATGTGAGGTTAATGGGACCCTTATTATATGGCAAGGTAAACACAAAAATAAGGTTGGTGCTGGCCAATGAGGGTGCATGAAATTACCATGCCGTTGTTAATTATATTAAGAGAATTACTCACTAGATAAAAGCATTCTTTCTCAGCAAGTTTATACCATGCATCCAGTTTCTCCTTCAGCTTGGACTCCCACTTCTTGAACTTCATCACTGGTCTCTTGTACAAACTAGTTCAAAATTAATACATAAATACGTATTTTTTGCTTTATCTAGACCTATTATTTAGAATGTTTTAATGAAAATTTTTATTAAAAACAGTTTTATACCTTTTCCTTTGATGAGGAGTAAAAAGAAGAGCAGTGAATATTCTTGCAAGGAGTGAAGACTTGTTAGGGTAGATGAACGACAGCTCAAACTCTGTCAGATTAATATCTTCTAAACAAAGAATATCTCTAACCAGATACAAAAAACTTCCCACTGATGGTATCTGAAGAAGGAAAAAGTTACCAATGATTTAGAATTGCTCTATTAATGGCTATAGTCTCTGGGAATTGAGCCTATGTTCCATTCATCCAACCAAAAAATCCTCCATCCCAATACCTTTCTGTTCATTTATTCAAACATTATTTTCATTCAACTATCCCACAATCAATCTCTCAGCCACCTCATCCACTTACCCATTCATCACTTCATCTAATTGAGCCACTCATCTATCCAATTTTTCAATTTTTCCATTCATTCAACCATCCTTTCCATCAAACCAGACAAGTACTCCAAAAAATGATGACATATTGAAATTTATGGTAATAATACATTCAGGGTATTGTGTAGGAATGTACATGTAAAGCTTGAACGCACAACGCAATGTTCCCTGCAGCGCTGCTTGCAATGGGGAAATTGTGTGTCTACCTGTAAAAGTAGAACTTGTTTCTATGTCTGTGACATCCTTTGCAACAGTTGCACGGGTGAACACAACATGCAATTTCCCCATTTGCAAGCAATGTTGCAGACAATGTTGCATTGTGTGTCTAAGGTTGTAGAAACAATGATTTCAAAAGAAGGCTTTTGAAACATTTTGTACTGTACATGTTTACCAACCTCCCACATTGAATGAAGTTGATCCATTATTTCTGGTGTTAACTCTGTCTTTTCCCACTCGACGAGATCCTGTAGCAGTGCCTGGTTTGCCTCTTTCTTTTCTTTTTCTCTTTGTCTCCTTCGTTCCTTCTCCACGGATTCTTCTTGTATTTTTACATGGTTAACAAGGGAGGAAGAATTTTCACCATTGACCATGTTAAGGTAGTTTTGACGGCTTGATCGCCTGCGACCAGATGCTACAACAAAAATAAAACAGTACCATATCACTTTCAAGGTATCCATTCAATACTCTAAGATAAAGCAATGCCAGATACTAGCATGGACATTAAGCCTACTCCGCATCTGAATTACAGTATCACCAATAATATATCACTAGTCTTCAGTAGCAGTGCATTCTGAGACTGTTAACTCAGCTATGTGACAATGAACAAAAGCACCACAAACCATGACATCTTTAGTTTGGTATTATTTAACTGTGATTATAGTCCCAGAAAGCACTACTGCGGCATGCTAGTGATCTAGTTCATGTAAATTGGTCAGAAGCAGTATGAAAAATTTATTGTTAGTAGTCATCATTAGGATGCTTTCTGATAAGGTAATCCTGCATACAGATTGAGCATTTGCAAACAGTGCTCAAGTCCTAGCAGTACACTAGCTACCAGCTGAGTGAACAACTAGCTGTGCAAAGCATTGTTGGACAAAACCTCCTCCCCTCACTCTTTGCTTTGAAAATCATTTCTCACATGGTTTTTGAAAAACACAAAGATAAAATTTCACTCTGTCTAATAGTTTTGGACTTTTCTAGGAGTCAAAATATATCAGATTAAATTTCCAATTGTTTTCAGGTTGAAAATCGTGCTTGAACATAGGGCTGGCCATGAAAAATCCCAACCGACTGTGATTGGTTAGAGGATTTTTTTCTGCTCAGCTTGAATACTACTTCAACAATTCCATACCTTCTAGCTCAGCAACTAAGGGAAGATCTTGATTCAATGACATAGTTGCCAAAAGGGTCACTTTATCTCGCAAGGACCTACAAACATAATTTTGATATATGATATTTCTGGATTCATAAAACCAAATGTTTGGTTAATGTTTCTTACCTGTTTAATAATGCTAGTTTCTGCTCCAAGATCTTCTCTAGTTTTTGTCCTAACTTGGAAACCCAGTGGTCTGGACCATTATAACGGTAGCAGTTTTCAAGTATTAACCTCATGTCAGCCACAACTTCAGTAATACTGTTGTACTTGTACTCCGTGAACTTAGAACCAACTAAATGAAAAAGATTTTTATCATTTGGAGTGATTATGACTTGTGACAGTAGAATTCATTTTACAAAAAAAGGAATGAAAATAAATAGCAATTGTCCCATGTCATTTCAGGAAAACAACAACAAGAAGGAAGGAAGGAAGGAAATCTGGGTATGACAGATTTTCTTAACTAGCCGAGTAAACAGCTAATTGCGCAAAGCATTAATGATCAAAACCTGCAACCCTTCACTCTTTGTTTTGAAAATCATTTCTCACATGGTTTTTAGATGATTCACAGATGAAATATCACTCTAATTACGAGTTCTGCACTTTTCTGAGACTTAAAATATGTTGGATTCAATTGTCAATAATTTGCTTGAACATAGATCTGCCCATAAAAAAATCACAACAGACAGTGATTGGTTATAGAATCTTATGATATTGTTACTGTAGACGCTATGAGATTCAAGGAGAATTCATGGGAGGCCTCGGGAATTCCACGTTGAATTTCTCTCGAAAAACGATATCGCACTCGTCGCTTTGCAACTCTCGCGATATCGTTTTTCTTGCAAAATTCAATGAGAAATTCCCATGAATTCTCCTATAGAATCATGTAGCTCATCTGAAACTCGTGCTGAGATTCTGGCTATTGAGGAGGGAATTTTAATGTGGAATTCAACACTGAAAAGCTGAATTCAATGTTACACAGGTAACCTGCTCACATATGTACAGTTTATAGAGCTCAAAAACAATGGGATTCAGGGGAATTTCATTGAATGATGAGAGAAATTTTTCATTGAATTTTATTCAAAATGATATTGCTTTTCTCACGCAATTTAACTTGGAATTCCCCATCATCCAATGAATTTTTCTATAGAATCGCTCTTTACAAAAATTCAAAGCAAATAAAATAAATTTTGTAAGTCTTCAAAGCTTGTTTTGAGAAACTAAAAAGATTAAATCCAAAAACATGTTGATTAAATTAAATCATATTTTTCTTAGTAAAGAAAATTAAATTATCGCAAAATACTTCACAAATCGACTCACAAATCTCTAAAAATTGATTTTCCAGGAATTTTGATTTCCTGGAATTTAAATAACTCATGCGGAGAAATTTTGAAGATCGCCAGGGAAGCATTGAACTATTTTTCCTGTAGTAGTCTGGTAACAAAACAGCATGACACAGAGAGACATTTTTTATAAAACTTCGTGTTTCTTTTTCGTCGATCTGTTCTGTTATTAGTCTATCGCTTCATCAATCAACAAGTGTCCCAAAACAAAGTTAAAAGAGCGATGGATAACTAAAGTATAGGAATGTAAAAGTAGAAACTATAAAGTACTCAAAATAATATGACGAAATTTGATTCGAAATTCAAGAAATTTTGAATGGATTTTGAAGCAAATTCGCTCATAGGAAATCGCTTCAAACCTTCAAAATGTAAATAACGAGGATATATTTTGAGAGGAAAGAGTTAAAAATAAGTTCTACTTACTTGTAGCGAAGCACATGGGCTCTTTTATGCGCTCATAGTAATCCCACAAGCCTAGAGACTCAGCATCAACAGGCTCCAAGAACGGCCATGTTATATTCCGATTCGAGTCGGCCAACAACTCCACATATATCCTGTACCCTTGCTGAAGTTCGTAGCTCAACTTGGCCAGATCAAATTGAGCTACAGCTGGTTCTTGTTCTGGTTTACGGTCTTCTTGTATTTCCGGCTCAAGCACGCGAGTTGACTCATGTTCAAGAGAAATTTGGTCTGTGACTTGAACGGGTTCTTCACTCGCCGGTATTTCGTCCAAGTTTTCCGTTTCCATCCCACCTCCTGCTCTGAAACCAGCCCAGTCGATAGCCGAACTATCAACCTATTAGCCTGGTTTGTTAGTTTGTATTCTTGTTTCCCTTTCAGCGAATTCTTTTATAGTTTTTTTCTCGCATGGCAAAAAAACCTTTACTTCGCTTTTTGTTGATGCGATGCGCAGGTGGGTAATCGATAATACTGCACATGCGCACTACCTACCATGATGGCCAATATTAAAAAGACCGCCAAAATAATTTTCAAAAAATCCCCTTTTTAACAGCTGTTTCATCAGCCTCGTAAACATTATGCAATCTTTTCTCATCCTTAACAAATTTTATAGTATTTAAGGGTGCTTTCCTGACGTAATTACAAAGATAGAGAGCCTGTAAATGTCATTTTTGGTGAACACACTTGTTGAGCTCCCAAGCCCTCCCCCGAAGAAACTCTTTTGTAAAACATAATTTTTAAAGATAATTTTGATGATTAAATAGTTATTAAACTCATATTTTATTTTACGAAAACGGATTCTAATAGATTGGAAGTAAGAGTTGAAAAAACATCTCAATTTTCTTGAATGTATGAATTAGATTAGGAGTGTGTCATGCGGTCTTCCCCATGAGTTACTATTTCCCGCCATTTTCAAAATCTTGGAGCGTCGTTTCAAAGAAGAAGAGAGGGAAGGACTCACGATGCCTTTACTCGGCAAAAAACCCTACTCTTTTGCCTCTCTTCCCGACGACATAAAGCAGGAAGAAGAAGTATTTGTTATTAAGCAAACAAATGAAGTCTTTAAGTCCTATAAGTATCCTTAAAGCTAAATAATTCGCAGCTTCACTCTTTCAATTCACGCGGCCATCTTGGTCTCTTAGCGAAAGATTAACAGACTAAGTATTGATTTTAATCCTTATTTTTGGAATTTTCTTAAAAAGGTAGTTGCAGAATAACCAGTTTTATCTAAAGGGACATATATTTGTTGGGGAACACTTAATGGTAGAAAGACATTTTTGTTCGATCTCAACAATGACCTAAGCTATTCATCGTATCATGTAACTTACATGTACAACAGAAAACTTCATAGAAAAGTCAATTGGATTTTTTGAGATCTTATTTTTTAATGTTTTTAGTCGAATTTTTGGCTTGTTAAGATTCAAATTATGTATGACCTATACATTTCATATTAATTCTTCAATGAGTTGGTGCATTGTTATCAAATCATTGTGTTCACCACCATCATTAGAGTAAATTTCATGTGACTGTGAAAAGCTTGAGCATGATTGGTGCTGTAACATGCCTTGCTGCAAAAGTCCTTGTTTTACAAGGGTAACACTAAATAGCCAGTGGCTAACAAACCCTTGGCCCTTGTCCATGATAGAATTGGAATTTAGAAGTTGATTTTTGTGGAGGGAGGAAAACCGGAGAACCCAGAGAAAAACCCTTGAAGCACAGGAGAGAACCAACTAGAAACTCTACTCACATACAAAACCGAGCCTGGCTGGACTCGAACCTGGGTTGCATTGGTGAGAGGCAAGCATTCTCACCACTACACCACCTGTGCTTCTCAGTGTTGCTTTTGCTTATGTTGTTTGTGATTACCAGGGTTAATAAATTACTTGGTTCATGGTTAGCATCCTGTAAGAATTTCTCCTAGTTTCATTCCTTAAATCAAAACTACAGGGAGTACGTAGACAAGGTTTTGCTGTATAGCTCACAAGTTTGGTCATGTCAGTACACTGGCAAGTCAATGATGAGTTATGATGATGCTATGGAGTCTGAGAAAAAAGCTTTAAAATCCCTTGAAAAATTCCCTAAATGTTTTAAGAAATCTGTCCTAAGTACTGCTCATCACTGTAAGTAGATGAATATTATGAATTGTGAGAAAACTGTACTGTTTTCTTAGATCTATCGTCATGTTTGTAAGTCGATTTATTTTATGGGAGGGACTGGGGAGAAGGAGAAAAGAACACCCATGAGTGAGTACACGTGACGTCATCGCGGCCATGTTGGTTGGTCTCTAACAAAAGATTTTTCATTAGAACTTTTGTCTGTACCACCAACATGGCTGCCATGCCTTTGTCTTTTGATCATCTTGGGAATGGCTGAATACAATCTATTAAGTTAGATACATAAAACATGAATAATAAACAAAATCCTAAATAACTGAATTACTTTCATTTTCCAGGGACCTCTGGAATGGACGCACTTGTAGATAAATGTCAGAGAGAGATCCTTTCAAATTTTAATGAAAAAGATGCTGTGAATGTTAACAATGGAGGCAAAGTGTAAGTAACCTGTGTGAGATTATGACTTGAGATCAGATGCTAAGCTTAAAGTGCATATAACAGTTCGCTTGATTCCTTTTAAAATGAAAGTTCTAATCCTTGAAATCATATAATCACACGATTTTTTAAAATTTTGTTGCAATTTTTTTCTTTTTCATGCCTTCAAACTTCGCGAATAGCACACAAATTCCGCGCC